>JAKZJJ010000056.1:0-267212 GCA_030015415.1 Cynopterus sphinx | reverse complement strand
AGCCTTTTCTATGTACTCTGCAGCTTTTTACTTTAGTAACTTTACAGAATTCATCTTTGTTTATTCACTCACCATTTGATGGCCAATTAAATCATTTTGACACCTGTTCCTTCACAGAATCGCTTCCATGTATATTCACAGAGAAGTTCTTTTCTAGAACATCCATTTTCAATTTCCTAGGGTCTATAACCAGGGTGGAGTTTTACCCATGGTATTTTGGGGGGTGAAATGGCAAGTTATGGTACACACATTGCGCTGTATATTACATCAGGAATACAGTTGGTAAGCCACACGGACCTGTCCCCCATCGCCTCCACTGGGGCCCCCTCCCCTCCACCCAGCCACTAAAGGGCAACTCTGACAAGCAGGCTACCCCCTCTGGCCCCTTCCCAGCTGTCCAGCACTGGCCAGGATGGCCAGCTGGGTCTTCTTGTTCTTCTAGAATTCACCTCTTTGTGCCCTGGCTCATGGGTCACCCCGGACCTTAGTGTCAGGCAAACCAGGGACAGGAACCACGGTCCAGGCCTGGCCCAGGTGTCGCTGGAGCATGCACAGCCTCACCACGGGCCCCGAGCTCATTCCTGATCCACTTCGAACAGCTCTAGGTGGCCAGAGGTCACGGCCACACGCGTAACCAGCCTCCAGCCTCCGGGAACAGATACCTTCCAGGGCCTGCCGCTATCCCACGCATGACACCTCCCAGGACTGGGGGCGGGATAGGCATATTTCTGACTATACGGGGAGGGGGCGGTCACCTTGGTGCCCACCAGGAGGGCCCCAGGGGACTTCGCTCAGGATGGGGTCCGAGGGGTGAACTGGGTGAACAGACCTGCAGGGCCACGGAGGTTCCTCCCGGTCCAGAAATGGATGAGTCCAGGAGATCTATGGGGAGGGGGTGGGGCTGGGGCATAGGGTGAACCCCCTCACATTGCAAGTGGCTGAGTGGGGCTGGGGGTTCAAAGACAGTTTTACTAATTTTCAAACAAGGTAACCCTGGCACCTGCTCAGCCTCCACTGAGGTTTGCCTGGATCCGCTATGGAGGTCATGAGGCTCTTCTGGGTTCTTGGCGGACGGTGCTGCCCAGTGTCTCCCTACCTGCCCAGCTCTAGGTCCCCAAGCAAGCTGGCAGAACCCTCACCTGGGTGGCAGAGCAGCCCAGCCAAAGGCAGGAGGGGCTGGCCATAGGTGCGGTGGCCACTGTGGTCACAATGCAGAGTTTGTGGTGGAGGCAGTTGGCCATACCATCCTGTTGCCTCAGCTGCTGACGTCCTTTTTGTCCAAGGACTATCGACCTGTCTCATCCAGGACAAAGCGGTGGCAGGGGGAAGTGCTGTGGAAACCAGCAGGTGTGGATGGAGTGGCCCTGGGGGTCACCAGGTGTCATGAGATAGGACTGTCAGGAGACAGGAGACCCAGAGCCCAGCAGGGGTCAGGCAGCACTCACTCCTCTGAGCCTCCTCTCAGAATACGGGAATGTGGCTGCCGGCTGGGCTGCAGGGGCAGGTGAACTCTGGCTCCCTGCACGAGGCTGAGAGACAGTGAGTCGAATGCCTCCTTATCAGGGAGCCGAGGGACTTGCACGTGTCATGTTCACATCACAGGACAGCTCTGTTCTTTGAAGGGAGAACTCTGGAGGATGGCAGAGGTGAACTTGGGGCCATCTCGGAGGCTGGGGAGCATGCTAGGAATGTGGTTTGTTGCTGAAGGGGAGAAAGAGGGGCCAGACCTCTCTACTCGTCTTGAATTGCTCAGCCTTCCAAAACAGGGCAGGGGTCAGCCCCAGAGGGAGGTGGAGGTGACCATCATGGCCGTCTGTGGGCTCCCCTCCCAAAGGACTGTATGTCAGTCCCAGCTTCTCTGCCCGCATCACACCGTAACTCAGCCCCTACTGAAAGCCATCAAATATTTAAAACGTTCTGTCCTAGTAATGCGGGACAGGGCAGATTTTCTCGAGCTGCTGGGGAGATGAAGCCCCACACCTAGAGAAGAGGGTCCTTTGGTGGAGAGTGTAGAAATGCTTCAACACACATGCCAAAGGTAGAGTCAAAAGGATAGTGATTCAGAAAACGGGTCACACTCCACAGACAGCGTGGTCTCCTCTCAGAGGCAGACAGTGAGAGGGACAGTGAGAGGGGTGTAGAAAGGCAGGGGGACAGAGTAAAGGCACAGAGGGGGACCCTGAGTGTTCGGGAAATTCAGTTTATATCTCATTCTTTAGTTCCTGTGAGTTATAGTTTAAAAGACTTTGTTAACCCATTTCCTTTGGTGAGGAGGGACATGCAGTGAGGAAGGGGAAGAGTGTGCAATGGGAAAGGTAAGAATATGTACAATAAAAGGCCTTTAATCCATAGGTTCCTCATGGTTTTAGCCTTGAGAAGTGACTTTAGGTTCCTGTTTCCCATTCCCAGGTGTGGGGAATGTCTTATTAGCAATCCCAGCAGAAATGTTCCTTGTTGGGAGCCAAGGCGAAGTGCGCGCCAGCGCCCACCGGGCGCCCCACTTCCTGATGAATGGGGCGCGCCGCGAAAAGCCCGCGCACACTCCGCTTCCTGATGAATGGGGCGCGCAGCCCGCGCGCACTCCACTTCCTGATGAATGGGGTGCACCGCAAAAATCCCGCGCGAGCCAACTCAGGGCACCACCCCTACCCACCCCCACTTGCATCACGCCATTGGTGCGACAAATGACATCGTGCCACGTACCTCCCTACGTCAGCAGTCCTGCCCCCCTTGGTTCTTTCTGTATATAAGCGGTTGTGAAAAATAAAATTTTGAGGCTTGATCAGAACACTGTCTTGCCTCCGCTCCTTTTTCTCGCCCGTTTCTCTTTCAGGCTGGACCCTCTTCGAGCCCGCGAATAACTAGGTCCCGCGGGTCGGGGCAAGTGGCGCCCAACGTGGGGCTCGAAGCACGGGTCCTTGCCGGACGGGAGGTCCCGCGGCCTCAGCCCGGGACCACGTAATTGAAGAAGCCGCCTGCAGGCACCGGAAGAAGTGAGGACTGCTTTCACCGCTCATGGAAGTCAAACGTCCTCGGTGAGTTTCGCCTGTCTAAGAAACGGGGACGTATTTCGGTCTTTGGAGAGACCCCCCTGAATGGGTAGGTTCAGTGAAAAAGGAGTTGAGTAATGTAAAGGAGATTTTCAGTCTTTGTAGAGACTTACGCCTGCAGGACCCCCAAAACTGGGGAAGGTAGTTTTTGGTCTTTGGAGAGACCCCCCCCAAGTTTGGGGAAGTTAGGGATAAAAGAGTTTGAGTACTATAAAGAAACATACCTTCAGGTTACTCAGAATTTTCAATCTGCTATAAAACTATGTCAATTAACATATGAGAAAGTATTAATTTCCTATGACTTGTTTTCTTTTGAAAATACATGTGTACTGAGGGATATGATTTGTTAGAAATGGACATTATAAGTTCTTGCAAAAGCACCAAAGTTGAATTTTCAACGGAAAACGTAAAGACCTATGTTTTCAGATGTTACTTAGGTTAAGAGATATGCTTTAGGATCTACTTGCCAGTTTCTTTCTGATCAAAATGTGTGATCTGCCTTGAGGAGTAGCATATGAAAATATACACACACACAAAGAAAATCTATGGCACTAGGTAAAGTCAGCATGCTGTGTCATTAGGAAACAGAAATAGATCAGGTTTGCCTGGATAAAATTCTCTTGATAAATATAACAATCATAATCAGTAAACAGGTATGGTAGTGAAAAAGATTTATAGGACAGGTTAAAAAGGACCAGGAAACTAGTTTGCTAAAGGAGTTTATTCCTAATCAAAGAAGGTGACACTGGCTAGCATTCACTATCATCATATCTTAAGGGTAAAGAACTCTGCTGGTAAATGTAACCTGAGCAGCCATTTTAAAATCAAAATGATTCCTTAGTGGGGCAACAGGTATGCATGCTTATGTACTATGGCCTGGTAAAAAGAGTGGGGGCAGTATGAGAGGCAGAGAAACCTGACTATATATATTCAATGGCATATTTACTTTTACTTTACTTGGTGCCAAATCAAATGAAACAAGTCCCTGTATAAGCTATTATTATTATTAACTGCCTTTGAAAATTTTGCCCGTTTTATTCTAGTAAATGGTAAATACATTTACCATTTACTAGATGCATTTGCTGGCATTTGTATTTTGTGGGAAAAAACCTTATTTTCCTTTATTTTGATTTTTTAAAATTCAATATTGATCTTTAAAAAGGGACCAAGGTTTTTAAAAAAGGATTACACATTCCACTCTTTACAAAACTTTCTATAATGCGTTAATTGAATGTCAATATTATGTGTTTTCTAAAAATGTTGTGTACTAAAGAATTACCTCTATGTTATGAGGCATACATTAGTATTAAGGTATTAGAATACAATTCAATTTTGTAACTGTGGATATTATTTTCTCTCTGGTAGTCACAGGACCCACTCCATCCTACCTTTGTCCTGCTGTCCTGAAGTCTTACTAGTTTCTGAATTAGCAACTGATTTCTAATAATTGTTTAAAAAGGGTACACAAGCTGGCTTCTATTTATGCTATATTTTATCTCCTGCTGTAGTAATGCAACTATATTGGCCTTCTTGATACCCTCAGGACATCTAAACATCAAAAATGGGTAGAAGAACATGGCTATTAAGATTCTTCCCTGTGACTAATCTCTCATCCCCAAAACACTTAACCCAAAGTTTTGCACATACATCCATTACTTTGGGAAATGCCTGCACGATTACTTTTTTCCTTCATTAAAGCAAAAAGAATTTGTTTCATGCTTAATGCCATAGGTGGTTATGATGACCATTATCATAGCTGAGCACATCCTGCAAAAAAAACCCATAATGCCTATCACGATTTCTGTGCCTCCACCTCTACAATACTGACACCCGAAGATGGTGTCCAGATCCTTCCTACTGGGTGTTTGGGCCACCCCCTGAAGATACTTATTTTTTAATTTTAGGTCGTGCCTCCACTACCTTAGAGGGCTTACTATTCACCCCTTGCTGGTAGATAATGATTATACTGGAGAAATAAAAATTTTAGCCAGCTCCACTCAGGGTCCCATTACCATTACTCAAGGCAACGCTTATCCCAGGCACTGCCTCTCCCCCTCAACACCTCCCATCCAGCTTACAATGTGCGGCGGGGGCCTTCCGGTCCAGGCTCCTCGGATTTATACTGGGTTCAGGCCATTACTAAGAACCGCCCTATACTCAAACTTAAAATCTAAGGGAGGCTATTTGAGGGCATCCTAGATTCGGGAGCAGACTCCACTGTTATTTCTCGAGATTCATGGCCCTCAAGCTGGCCCCTACAAGCCTCTATGACACATCTACAAGGAATTGGACAATCTAAAAATACGTTACAGAGCTCACAACTACTAACCTGGAAAGATGAGGAAGAAAACACTGGTACCACCCGGCCCTATATAGTCCCAGGTTTACCTGCCAATCTCTGGGGACGAGACATCCTTTCTCAAATGAAGGTTTTTATGTGCAGCCCAAACAATGTTGTTGCCCATCAAATGCCCTCTCAAGGGTACCTCCCGGGTCAAGGCCTAGGTAGACTTAAACAAGGAGACCCCAACCCTATAGTAGCCACCCCCAAGATGGACCGTTCTGGGCTAGGATTCGATAACCATTTTTCATAAGGGCCACTGCTCCACCTGCACACCAGGCGGACAAAATTATTTGGAAGGATGATACTCCTGTCTGGATCGATCAATGGCCTTTACCTGCTAAAAAGCTGGCCGCAGCCATAGAGTTAGTGTAGGAACAATTAGCGGCCGGACACATTGAACCTTCCACATCCCCCTGGAATACTCCTATTTTTGTCATTCAAAAACGGTCGGGTAAATGGAGGCTCCTACAAGATCTTAGGGCAGTCAACAAAACCATGGTTCCTATGGGTGCCCTACAACCCGGAATCCCCTCTCCGATAGCCATTCCACAAGGATATTTCAAATTAGTCATAGATTTAAGAGACTTTTTTCTCAATACCTCTCCACCCCGAAGACTGTAAACATTTTGCCTTTAGCCTTCCTATCACTAATTGCATAGGGCCCTCTCCCCGGTTTCAGTGGAGAGTCCTCTCTCAGGGCATGGCCAACAATCCCACTCTTTGCCAGAAATACGTTGCCCAGACCATAGATCTCTTTAGGACCACTCCCGGGAGCGCAGGATTGGACCTCTGTGCCTCTTTCCTGGCTTATATATCATCCATTACATGGACGATATTCTTTTAGCTGGACCCGATCAACAACAACTCTATAAGGTCAGCCAATATTTAATTGTGGCCCTTCGAGACCGAGGCCTACACATTTCCCCTGAAAAGGTACAAATCAACCCACCTCAATTGTTTTTAGGGTTTGAGTTATTCCCCAATAAAGTACTTACTCAAAAATTTCAACTTCGACAAGATTCCTTACAGACTTTAAATGATTTTCAACGTCTCTTAGGAGATATAAATTGGCTTAGGCCTTATTTAAAATTAACAACAGGAGATTTAAAACCCCTATTTGACATATTGCGTGGGGACCCCGACCCTACCTCCCCTTGCTTACTTTCCCATGAGGCGCAAAAGGCACTGGCCACGGTTGAACAAGCCATTGCCCAACAAAACATTGGATATTTCTCCCCACATCTAGATTTGTGGTTACTAATTTTTCCCACTCCGTTCTCTCCCATGGGATTGCTTTGGCAAAAACACCCCTTGTTTTGGGTTCACTCACCTGCTTCACCTCCACGAGTTCTGGCCACATGTCCTCAATTAGTCGCGGGTCTTCTCCGCCCCGGCCAAGAGGCAGCTCTCAAGTTGTTTGGAAAAGACCCGGATATTATCACCCTCCCATATAACACCTCTCAGGTCCAGTGGCTTATCCAGACCGATGACAATTGGGCAATCAACTGCACTTCATTTCAGGGAACACTTGACAATCACTACCCTGCAGATAGGTTGATCCAATTTTTACATAAGACCCCCGTTGTTTTCCCCCGTAGGGTAAGGACTACCCCAATTTCAGGCGCTACTTTAGTTTTTTCTGATGGATCCTCCTCAGGCATGGCGGCATTTAGCATCAATGGACAGGTTATCCGCCTTCAGATGAATCTCCTCTCTGCACAGTTTGTTGAATTAACAGCAATTGCTACAGTTTTTGAACTCCTGGCCACCCATCCCTTCAGCCTCTATACTGACAGCGCTTATGTTGCCTGCTCTGTCCCTCTGCTAGAAACAGTTCCCTACATACGACCCACAACAAATGCCTCCCCCTTGTTTTCTAAGTTACAAAACTGATCCTTAGTCGAAACACACCTTTTTATATTGGACACATTCGCGCACACTCTGGCCTCCCTGGGCCACTCACGGAAGGAAATAGTATTGTAGACCAAGCTACCAAAGTTATTGCCTCAGCCATTACAGACACCCCGCTCACTGCTGCACAATGGGCCCATAACTTACACCATCTCAATGCCCATACTCTCAGGCTTAGGTATTCCATCACCCGAGAACAAGCTCGCCAGATTGTTCGACAATGTAAGGGGAGTCTAACTCTCCTACCTGAGCCACACACTGGAGTCAACCCACGTGGGTTAATACCTGGCGAACTTTGGCAGATGGACGTTACCCATTACCCCCCCTTTGGTAAACTCAAATATATACATGTTTCTGTTGACACCTACAGTGGCTTTATCTGTGCCACCTTACAGACGGGAGAAGCCACTAAACACGTCATCAACCATGTCCTTGCCTGTCTAGCAACCTCCCCCAACCTAAAGTCCTTAAGATGGATAATGGGCCCCGGTATACCAGCTCCAGCTTTAAACAGTTTTGTGCACAATTAGACATCAAACATGTCACGGGGATTCCTTATAATCCCCAGGGACAAGGTATTGTTGAACGAACACACCAAACTCTAAAGAACATGCTTTTTAAATTACAATCGGGAGGAGAAGCCATTTATCCTAAAACAGGCAATGCCAAAACCTTGCTAAACCATGCACTATTTGTTCTCAATTTTCTTACATATGATGTGACAGAAAGATCCGCCGCGGATCACCTCTGGCATCCGGCCACAGCCGACAACTATGCATAGGTCATGTGGAGGGACCCCTTGTTCAATACTTGGCAGGGCCCCGACCCAGTATTAATCTGGGGCAAGGGACATGCTTGTGTATACAACTCAAAGGCTCAAAATGCTAGATGGCTTCCTGAGAGGCTTATAATAAACCCTTTAACCCATCCAGGGAGACACCCTGAGATTGGCACTCTCTGTGTTCTTTTTCAGAGGCCTAATGAAGCCCCCAATTTTTTGGATTCTCGTCCTCTGTTTCACTGCTGTACTGAAGACCATGGAGGACTCTTACGGACCCTATGTTCTCTTCAATTTTACCTGGGAACCAGGAGAGGACCCCCCAGCCACAGAGATGTCTGCGAGCCTCCATTTCTTGACCCTCGCCGCAGAGATGGATCGTCCATGGTATCTTAGACTGTGGAGACGTTTTTAAGAAGGATGAAGAAATTGCATTGTGCTTAGAAACCACCGAATTCAGGTCAAAAGTCTTTACCCTAGCAATTTTTAATTGAGACTAAAATGCCTAGCTCTTAGAACTTTTGACTGCTTAGTGTCTACTATGAAACTTGTGACAAAGAGCTCTCTCATATGCTAAGAGAGCAACATTCCAGGGCGCAGATAAGGAGAACATCTTCAAGGCCATGCTTAAAACTAGCAAATTCCCTGGCTACATTTATCTTCGTAATGACCAATTTCTGTTAGCTTTATAAAAGATTAACTTCTGTTCTCTTTTTAACTTCTGTTCCGGATCTCCTAAAACTTGAAACCCCCCGCCACCTTGAGTAAGGACTTGCTTCGTCCAGGGGGCGACCGCTGGGAGATGTTTCTCAGTCCCAGATGCCAAGCAGCCTTGCTCATAAGGACAGGAAGAAAAGAAGTCTCATTTTAACTGTAATTGGGCATGAGCCACCTAAAGCAGCTTCTCCGGTGAATAAGACTGCGTTAGCATCTATCTAGGTGCATCAGTTCTGTTCCTGTCTAATTGGGCCCTTGGTTAACTAGCGGAAGGCTGGACGCAGCAATACTTCCCTAGTTCGGTCGGTCTGAGACGTCAGACTCTGACCCTGTACATGTTCTGGTTCTGGGTTTTGATGCGCTAGCGTTTTGTGTTATCTGTAGTTTGTCTTGTCTGTCTTGTGTCTGTCTGTTTGGGCTGGCCGAATGTACTGCTACCCTCCTATACTTATGTTGATTCTTTCCCTAGGTCTGGCCTCCGTGGCCCCACCCGACTGGATGCTAGGTGAAAGGCTGATCCTAGCCCTGGCCTAGTTGGCTCTTGTGGGGACTTTATCTTTTCTTACCTGTTTTCACTAACATGGGTCAGGCTTCCTTCTCAAATCGTCCTATGTTCTCCCCCATTTCAATACTTCTTTAATCATTTTAAGGATTTCAGGAAACAAGCCCAAGCCTACAGAGTTAGAGCGTTAATTCTTTCAACCTTCAAAGGTTCTGCCAGCTAAATCAGCCCACGTTTGGACCAGAGTAACCATCAGAGGGGCCACTCGACCTACAAACAGCCTTTGAGCTGCAAGGTTTCATCTGTGGTAATCATAGTTTTGTTTTTTTTTTTTTTAAACAATACAAAGAATGTACATTTGTGCTGGAGATTTAGGTCTAAAGAATGACTAAACTGGATTAAGTGTTTACAGAGTGTCTATGACAACGTCTATAAAAAAGGGGGATGTACACTGAGCCTAGCTCCCTCCCTAAGGGGATGGCATGATAACTAGAGGCATGCCTACCACCTCCTCTAAAAGGAGGAGAAGGGTATGGGTACCGAGCTGAGTGCGGAGCAGAGCATCGCAAGGGAAGGTCCTATATGACCTCCTCTAGATTTCCCTGTGAGTATGCCAGACTTGCATAGAGGTTGGTATCCAAAAATTACTACTTCAAAACGGCTCTGCCTCTCCTCCCCAAAAGATACCAAGAGCCATAACTAGTGGGCCACGACGGCTCACGGGAGGAATCAGGCCACTACTCTCTCACTCGGTTAAGGCCCACCTTTTCTAAAACAGAAAGGGAGGAGATGTTGGAAGCCACATGGCGTGCGCGCCAGCTCACCGGCGCCCACTTCCTGATGAATGGGGCGCGCCGCGAAAAGCCCGCGCACACTCCGCTTCCTGATGAATGGGGCGCGCAGCCCGCGCGCACTCCACTTCCTGATGAATGGGGTGCACCGCAAAAATCCCGCGCGAGCCAACTCAGGGCACCACCCCTACCCACCCCCACTTGCATCACGCCATTGGTGCGACAAATGACATCGTGTCAGCAGTCCTGCCCCCCTTGGTTCTTTCTGTATATAAGCGGTTGTGAAAAATAAAATTTTGAGGCTTGATCAGAACACTGTCTTGCCTCCGCTCCTTTTTCTCGCCCGTTTCTCTTTCAGGCTGGACCCTCTTCGAGCCCGCGAATAACTAGGTCCCGCGGGTCGGGGCAGTTCCTGTGTTCTCCGGGTGTCCCCTGGCCTGGCCGCAGGGCTGGTCAGCACATTGCAGTCTCTGATTTTGGCTTGATTAACATTTTTAATTCTCCTTCCTACATTACTAGGAGGGTATACAGGCAAGGGAAACAAAACTACAGACACACATCTTCTTTTTAGTGCCCGATCTCTCCTGGTCTGAGAAGCTAACCAGGGTCAGGCCTGCTTGGTACTTGGACGAGAGACTGCCTAGAAATATCAGGTGCTATAGGCGTTAAAATGTTTAAAAAAAAATCATGGGAAAAAGGCAAAGACAGTAATGGATATTCATTATTGAAACCCACATAGTTCATGCAGAGACACTTCATGAGCCCGGCTCAGGGAGAGGGACAGATGGGTCATTGTTCTGGGCTGCGGGGTTTGGGTGGCCCCTGAGTGGCCGGCACTCCTTCCTGTCTCCTTTAAGGAGCCCAGGTTAGAGATCAGCCTTCGAAACCCATTCCAGCAGGAGATACGCTCTAGCCTCCCTCAGCAACAGGAGGTGACTTGTGCAGGAGTGGCTGAGATGGGATCCTCATGGACCGTGTGTGTGTTGTTCTGTGTATTCAAAGTCCTTCCTGGTTCTAAGAAAAACATGGCTGCTTGGAGCTGTTGGTCCCTCAATCACCCCGTGTGGCCATTCACCCTGCTCTCACTTCGGGTCTGCCTGGACTCTCACCCATGGGGCTCATGGGGATCCTGTGATCCTGGGCCATCGTGGACTTTATCTGAGAGTGGGTGGCCAGACACGACCAACCTTGTGCACGTCTGCTCTTCTCATAACATGTCCATTGTCCCATCGGCCTCTGCTTGACAAACATAAATTTAAAGGTACAATGAGAACGTCGAGATGGAAATGGGTGCATTGAACCACGGAGGCCCCGAGGAACCAAGGGGTGCCTTAGAGAAGCCGCTGTTTTCGGGGCTGGAGAATAACACCATGTGCGGAGGAGGCCGCGTAGGGCTCAGACCCACTTACGGCTGTCCGCAGAGCTGGTTTTTCAGCAGGGGCGGGCAAGGTAAGCCTCACGGGGCATTCTCAGTTCGCCTGAGGGGAAGGAGGCTCTGAGGTGCCCAGGCTCAGTGGGGAGGGCAGTGGCCTAGAGGGAGATGCGTGCGTGCATTCCCTGACCTCACACCTTCTCACAGAGAAAGCAGTGCATGTGCGCAGTTTCTGAATGTGGAGACTCCCGTGCCCTCACCCTCCCTTCGTGCTCCCTTGTCCACCACTGAAGACCAGGAAGACGTGGGCACTGGAAGCTGTTCAGGGAGATGCCTGGGTTCCCAGCTGCCCAGGCCGGGTCCTGCCTGTGCCAACTCAGCTCTGACTGTCAGTCCAACAGGCTGGTTACCGTTCCGTTTCATAGGTTAGAACACAGGCACAGGGAGGCTGAGTATCTGGCCCTAGGTCACACAGCTAGTGAGGGCAGAGCTGAGAGTCAAACCCACTGTGTTCCAGTCTGGAGATACATGCTGGGCACCATGAGATGCTGACCCCCAAAGGACAGCAAGGAGAGAGTGGGGCAGACCAGGCGACCCAGACCGAGCCACGTGCTTGGACACGCTCACATACCCGTCCCTCCCAGGAATTAACTGAGAGGAAACCAGGAGAGGAGCCAAAAGAAGAGAGGAAGGAGGTTGGGTGCCTACTGGGAGAAAGGCCGCACTTCTCATGGGTCCAGGGAACTCCCTTGCTTGATGCGTCTGTCCCAAATTTTAGATTCTCTTCCTGGGCAGGACTCTAACTAGACTGGCTCCAGGCTTACACCTTTCCAGGGGTTGAGTTCCCATGGCTGAGGGTAGGAGTTCTCTGTGGTCCTCTGAGACCCCCATGATGTCACTGACTGACAAGGGAGTAATGAGGTATGCGGCTTTCAGAGTTGTTTCAAATTTATTAGAACAGGAGGCAAAAAAGAAAAATGCCATGAAGGTTGGTGCTGACATCTCCATAGCACTAAGAACGATTTGTCTATCTTGTCTCTTGTCACGAAAGTGGAAGAATTGTTAACCAGGTACTCCTGCACCCTTTTCACTCTTTGGGAGCAAAAGGGTTGGTAACTTTTCTCTGAAGCCCCCTCAGAGCTGGGGTATCAAGGGTGTGGTGGCTACCTCTGTGTGGCTGTTGAGATGCAATTTGATGCTAATGACTCACTCATACGCCCTGCCAGCAAAGGGCTTCTCCCCTGAGTGTGTCTTCTGGTGCCTGATGAGATGTGACTTTCTTGTAAAGCCTCGCTCACACTTCCTGCAAACAAAGGGCTTCTCCCCTGAGTGCGCCCTCTGGTGTCTGGTGAGATCTGACTTTTGTGTAAAGCCTCGCTCACACTCCCTGCACACAAAGGGCTTCTCCCCTGACTGTGTGCTCTTGTGTCTGGTGAGATGTGACCCATCATCAAAGCCGTGCCCACACCCTCCATATTTGACCTTTACAATTCTTGATGCTCCTACTTCCACAGATAATTTGCCTGTGTTCTCTGGATTCACTTTCTGGCTTGTGCTGGGCTCTGCCTCTATCATTCTCTCACGTTCCCTAGGGTTCCTCATTTGTCCTTCGGGTGGTTTGGAAAAGGCCCTAGAAATCTTCCTCTGTCTGTTCCTTTCAAGCAAAGGTTTGGACCTTTCTTTGACCTCTTGACCTTCAGCTTTGTCCTTCCAGCTACCTGGGTCAGTGTGCTGCTGCTGCTGCTGACTCTGATCCTCCAGGCGGGGCTCCTCAGAACGGATGCGTTTTCTCACAGATATTCCTGGGAGGCTCTGAGAGGGGTGACTGTGTTTCATGTGCTGCCTGAGGAATTTCTGACTGGAGAAGGCCAGAGAGCAGGAGGAGCACAGATAGATCTCTGGCTTTGGTTCTGCTGGAAGAGAGAATTTTTGTGAGGGCAGATGACGACAAGCCTGCCTGGCTGTATGTTCGTCTCCTGTAAGACCTGCCAGTAATCACTCCTGTTGTGTCAACAATGCAAGCTCTGTCTTTCACAAAATGTTCCTCTGCAGTCTATCTTTCCACTCCATTTTATGCGCTACATCATCGTCAGAAACCCAGAAGGCCCACTCGAGGGCCTTTTCTACATGTGGCCCAGACTACGGACTTTGAAGAGGCGTCCGAGGCAGTTTTGCTCCTCGTGGAGATGGAGCTTCAGTACCTTTCCCCACATGCCAGTATCTTGTAAGTCATGTTAAAGAGCAAAAACCACAGGACCCAAAATGGTGTCACGCATGCTAATAGCCCTGAAATCAAAACAAGATTTTATAACTCATTGAATTATAGTTTCAACCTCTCCCAGAAACTTAATATCAATCAACAGGTCTGAAATTTTCTGGTCAATACAAACCCTCCTATGGGGTGGGGTGGGGGGCAGTGCTCTCCCTCTGCCCCCATTAGGGAAAGAAGCTATCTGCATGATAAAACCTAAAAAGATGGCCCAGCTCAGGAATAATCCTTTCTTTTCCTTTGCTGGGAGGTCCCTTGCCCAACCTTTTTTCCTATAGAAATCTTGCATTTTGTAAAACCCCTCAGCAGCACCCTTGAAGTTGTAGGTGGACTGCTGCTGATTCATGAGTAAATCCAAGTAGATCTTCAGATTTACTCTTTTGAAATTGGTTTCTTAAGAGCCAGATCACTGTGACAGTGTCTACAGCCATTTTATTCTACTGAGAGATGAGAATGCTCTGGGAGACTTGGTGGAATTGTCCTTGGTGATGTCCGATGGTGGGAAAAGGATCCGTTAAGTAGAAAGCCACTCAGCCTGGAGACGCACACGCGTGAAAGGCAGATGGAGTAGTGGTTACAGGGAGCATGTGTGAGTAAACCCGAACCGAAGCTCCCATTCCAAAAGACACGTTCGACTTAGTGCCCGGATCTCCATCAGGAAGTGGGATTCAGATTGGACAACACAGAGCAGTCCAGGTCTCACTGGCTGAGAAAGGATTTCACTCTAAAATAGAACCGGAGGATACAAAACGGAAAATCATACACACGTCGTCAAACGATGGAGCTGAAGTGTGAGGCCGATTTCCCATAAATGATGGGTTTACAGAAGACTAAGACTTATCTCCTGACCAGTGAACACCGCCAAGAATCTCTCCCTAACCTCAAGCCAATAAGCTCCCTGCCAGGACTCTGGCTGGAATCCCCTTTGCACTCCTTGCCCTTTAAAGATGGGCTGCTCCAAACCCTTGACAGCCTCACCTATAGCATGTATTTCCATAATTGCCATTCCTCTGCGATTTCAAGGAAACTCAATTTCTGGTAACTTTAGCTTGCCTCATTTTACCTCGGAATCCAGGCTGAGAGACTATAGGACTCTCACTCCTGCTGCCCTGCCTAGGTCATGAATTGCTTCTCTCTCAGTGTTCCACCGATCATAAAGTGAAAATATGTCCTTCCTCAAGCCTCACAGCAAGTAGTCGTACTTGATTTCTCTCAGTCAATGTTAGCCCACTTCAAATACAACAGGAAGTTGTGTTGCACAATACATCCCCAACCTTACTTCCTGGGGCCTGGTTCCCACCCATCTTCAGCCACTCTGCCATCCTCCCTCGCCTAGAATGAAGCCCTCTCTGAAGGCCTTCTCTACCGCAAGCCTGTTTTCCAAACATTCACAAAGCACAATCTTAGTATAAGGAACATGTCACTCTAGCTCAAAGTGGTACCATTGTCTCACCTGACTCAGAAGAGTCCTCCAGTGTTTTTGCCGGATCTTGGGCTCTACCTTCTGAGCTGCTAGACATCCCTCAAACCTCCATCCTTACCTCCACACTGAGACGTGAGTGGTCCTTGGCCAGTCCTCAAACAGCCCATCTCCTTCCTGCTCTGCCGGGATGCTTTGCCCACAAGTGTCTGCCAGTGTTCTCCCTTGAGAGAGCCCTCCCTGAGCGTTTGCCCCACAGCCTGCCCTCATACTGAACCCAGGTCACTGCTGATGTCGCACATGTGTGTGCACCTGTGCTTCCCTCCTTCACCTTGAGCTGCTCAAGAGTGATGACTCTGATCACCATGTTCAGTCTGCATTCCCAGCTCCAGGTCCCTGTGAGGCACAGAGCAGGAACTCACATGACAACTGACTGAAATAGTGAGTGAATTCATGTTAACAGACAAATTTCATGTAGAAATATGGAGAAAGTTAAGAAGAAACAGCTGATGAGGTCAGAAGAAACCACCTTGGTGACAGAATGGGGCAAGTGCCTGAAAAGTTTTCTTTGCTTCTTAGCCTTTCGGCACTACATGCCATTAATATATTTTGTGCACTAAATATTTTTAAAAATCAGGACAAAACTAACAAATATAAAAATTGTTCCTGAAAGTCAAAGCCATATGAAAAAAATCCTTAACTTCTGAGGCATCTGATTTGAAATTTTACCGATTTTCAACCAGATTTTACTCTGAGTTGGGCCATGAACATTTCCAAAGAGAATTTTTCCTTTCTTTCCATTTTGAAAAACAGTGGAACCCACCTCTCCCTGTGGTGAGCTCTCTGTTCCCCGTGATGCCCAGCTCCTGGCTGTACTCATCCCCGTACCAGACCAGCAGTTCACAGCCCAGCCTGACGACCTGGCAGGTCCGGTAGAAAATCTGCCCATGATACTGAAAGGCCACCAGGTTCTGTTCTTCATCGTCGCGGGCACAGTTCACATACCTGGGTTGAGGCAGGTGGAAGGAAAGAAAACTACAGGTGACAAGTTCCCCGCCTGTCAGATCCATGTCCAGCTCCTCACCTGATGCCTGTGGCCATCATACTCTGCTGTCGCCCACTCCCCACCACACTCCCGGGGAATGTTCTGTCCACACCTAAGACTCTCTCACATTCTCCGGCGGATGCCCTTCTCTGACTTCTCACAGTGTTCATACTGCCAAGAATGCTTCCCCTTGCCCTGGCACGTCTCTGTCTCAGCACAGTCACACAACAATAACAGTCCCTCACAGTCTCTAAGTCCTGATAAAAGAGAAGGAGCTGCATCACGAGGCAAAGAGGCCCACAACCGCCCTGTACTTCATCTCTTCAGGCTTCAGAACCCAGTACTAGTTAGAGTTGAGGCCAGGGTGCTTTACAGTCCTCACAGGTTAAAAGTTCCTTGTTTGATGCTATCCTGGTGCTGTGCACTTCTCACAGAATAGGAAAATTATGGTTAAATGTTTCTAAGATCAATTGTTTCATGTGTGTCTGCAATTAATCCTCATAAGAATATGGGTTGTACAATCTGTTTCAGTAATAAACTCCATTGTCTTAACCAGAACAAAATGCTCTATAAATGCTTGTTACATAAAGTGTGAATCCAGGGTCTCCGGCAAATGGAGGGTCTTTGAGATTTTTTCCAGTGCCCAAATTTTGTCTAGCATAAAGGTTTG
Source organism: Cynopterus sphinx (assembly GCA_030015415.1). NCBI lineage: Eukaryota > Metazoa > Chordata > Mammalia > Chiroptera > Pteropodidae > Cynopterus > Cynopterus sphinx. The sequence continues at coordinate 250,343 of JAKZJJ010000056.1, read as the reverse complement.
TATTTTTCGGACATACTATATTTTATCTCCTTTTTTCCCTGAATGTCTATTGACATGAACGAACACTGTATATGGGAAGAACAGGAAGAGAGGACTGCAGGGGATCACTGAGGGAGGTACAATGAGAAGGAAAGGGTAGGGGGCTTGCCAGGGAGGGGTGTCCTCTGGGGCCCAGACACCTACTGGCCTCACCTCATCCAGTTGGCCTGGGACTCATCCTTCCCATCGACATACTCATAGCAGTCTCTCCCTTTGGTGATCTGAGGCGCAGGAAAAAAAGTTAAAACCTTTATTGGTGGGGAGGTGACAGTCAGAAGAATCATTTAACTTTATGTCATCAGGTGCATCATCCTGAATGGATTCCACCGCCTGCTGTGCCCACGTGACATGCTCCTTACTCATCATCTAAACATCTGAGTCAGTTTGTCCATGCAGAGTCTACTCTATTTTCAGAGCCAACCACATTATCCCCATCTGAGTCCCAGTGTGGAAAACGTGAGGGCCCACTGGTGCAGAGGGGAGGTGGAAAGCCCAAGAACAGGGTCAGGGGTCGCTGCTTCTCACCTGCCAGGAGTACCCGCTTTTGGCAGCCTCTTCATCCTCTGTGACCTGGCCCTCATAGGGGCCAAAGAGCAGACCCAGTGGAAGTTCAGACACCTCATTCCAGACTCCAAGCCCAGCCTCAGGGATGCCCAATCGTCCAATTATCAGCCCAGGGGTCAGAGTGAGTGCTGAGCGGTTGGGATGCCCAATGTCCACCTCACTGTCCTTTACAAATATGGGGGACACGTGGGCAGCACAGCTGTCGATGAAGAAGTTCTGACACCTCTCACAATCTAGAGGTGAGAATAACAGGGATTAGGGAAGGTGTCATATGTGTCCCTTCATGTGAGAGCATCAGACAGAGCCTGGGCACACACGTCACTGAGCCTCCATCCTGTACCCCAGGCTGTGGAAAGGAGGAAATGATTGATGGGGGACCAAATGACCAGAAGAAAGTATTGTATCAAGACGGAACAGCCTTCCTGTGAGAGTCACTTACACAGGTAGTCATCATCCTGGGGCTCGCTGACCTCCTGGTATACACGGTGCGTCCTTTCTCGGAGGCTGTACATCATCACTGCAACTCCCTTTCTGCTGAGTCCTAAGTTGGAGATGGGTAGGCGATTGAGGTCGGCGGGGTCTCGAGTGCTAGTCCCTGTTTTGTCAGAGAACATGAAATCTCCTCCCTTCAAATTATCACCTGACCTTGTGTATACTCTGGTTTTTTCCTCCCTTAAGTCTTGGTTCACAGAGACAAGACTCCACATGGAACACAGATGGCTGATTCAATTTTAGTTTCTAGCACTTCCCATTATCAAGTTTAACTTCACAACCTTCCTGTTCCCAACATGGTTCATCCACATACCCACTCATTCAGAAAATATTTGTTGAGGGCACATTATGTGTTAGGCATTGAGCCAAGGTGTGGGCAAACAACATGAAAAAAGTATGGTTTCTATTATCACTTGGGTTTATTGAGCAACTTGCACATGCCAAGTCTTTTAAATTTAATTTTATGCTCTAAAGCAACATATGAGCTAGGTATCCTTATCTTCGCTCTACAGATGACTATTCCGGGGCTCAGAGAACTTATAAAATTCGCCCAAAGCCTCAGCACTAACTTCAAATATCCACGTAGCTCAGTTTAAACCCAAGCCACAGCCCACACCACATACCAAGGCCGTACTAATCAACCTTTCCAGAGGACTTAGAGGTACTAAATCACCCAAATTATTTTCGCTTACCCAACTTTTGTCTAGAGTGCTGTCTGGAGGCACTTGCTTTTCCAGGAGGGAACACTGCTTTCTGGTCCTGTCCTGAGTCACTTTCCTTCTGCAGATTTGCTATTCCTGACATTTCCTTCAAACCGGAGTCATTGCTCAGTGGCACCCTGGGCACTGCCTTCTGTGCGAGAGTCACATATTAACAGATAACATGCATTCTTCAGGGCTTATGGTGTGTTTTCACTTGCATGACTTTAATTAGTACTTCAGCAACTCCTGTAAGTCCCTGGGACTATAAAGGTGATAGGAAAAAGAAAGGGCCTATACGGGTAGGGAAGCCAAGACTAGAACCTGTACCCTAAGGCTCTTTCAACTTTCTCCATAAAAGTAAGAATGAGGGAGATTGGGAATAGAGCAATGAAATGGTTGTCAGAAGCATATCTAGACAATAAGGAAAATGATGCTAATAGGTGCAATTTGCCATATCTTGGAAAGAATATTTATCATTTGATTAGCTGGTTTCCATCAACTGAGTCTGAATAAGGTTGAATAAGGTTTGAATAAGGTTGTACCCAGTTTCCCAGTCCACGACATACTAATTCTATACTATTGTCACAGTGAACACGACATGTTATAATGTTCACCAAAGTGTTCTGTGAGCTATTTAGTACAGAATGAATGTGAGATCACAGTCCCGCTATCAATTTACTCTTCAGCCCTCTCCATATCTGAACTCTAACTCACAAATATTATCTTCAGTATTCATTGACCCTCTTCCACATTTGTAAATGTGAAATCACTCATCCAGAAAATGTTCAGCGGCCCTCAAAAGCCATGAAATGGTCCTTGGACTTCTGAGAAGAATCAGGTATGGGCCAGCTTCTCAAAGAGTTCACAGTACGTGAGTAGACAGACCGAAGAAACAATTTTAAACTCAGGAGAGTTGCCTAATTGGAGGTCGGAGAAAGAAGCTGTTACTTCCTCCAAGAGGAACAGGCATTTGAAAACAGTTCCGGAGACATGAATTTCTAGTGTGTGACCAATGTGAAATCCTTAAGCCTGTTATTGTCTGTGATCGTCAGCCCTGCAGCTCCTCAGGGGTTCCTTTTTCTCAGAGTGCTCTCTTTTCTTAGAGTGCTTGGCTCTGAGGCTGGGGTCCATGCCCTCCTTCATCTGGGACCACCCACCGTACAAACTGCCTGTGTGTCAGTGAACTTCCCTTAGTTAGAGGGTCTTACATACCTCTCAGCTTAGCAGAGCAGAAAAGAACTGAGGTTGAATGAAAAGATCAGTCAGATGAATGAAGTAAATGTGTGGACAAGAGAACGTAAACTTTATAAAACCATGAAAGTTTTAGGGAGTTTGTGAGCGGCTTAGAGAAGGAGCTTTGGATTCAACTGCAATACCACCGAAAATGTGACCTCGGATGTAGATGCAAACGTTTCTGTGCCTCTGAAACCTCAGTTTCCTCATCTATTAATGGTGATGGCTATAGTACCGACCTCACAGGGGCATCAAAAGGTGTGAATGAGTTTAGTCATGTCTAATTCTTAAAAGAAATGCTGAAATACTGTGAAAACAAAACAAGTGGCAGCCCCTATTGTTGATGTATGAACCATTAAAACGATGATATCAATCACTGTTTAACAGATCTGCAAAGGATGGCAGCAGTTCCTAGGATACTCTGTATTTTTCCACTCTTACCTAAATTTGGATCCATGAGGAAGGTTTTCTTGTCCATAGGATTGGGGAAATACTCACCTTCCAGTCTTTACTCTGTTTCACTCCAAAGGCCGCCCAAGAAGGTTGGACTAAAAGGTGATAAGAAATCAGTGTTTTGGTTGGTAAATATTTCCAAATTCTGTAGATTCTTATTAGGAACACAGAATTCTGAATCAGAGGGTGACGAGTACAAGGACAATTCAAGGGTAACAGGAAATGGTTTCTGAAGTATCATTAAGGTCTATGCTTCTATTGTGAGGATCAACTACTTTTCTTAAAATGTTCAAAAAAATAGACAAAGCCTCATCTATGATTTATTCTATGTTAATAAGGTAGCTATTGCATTTATTTAAAAAATAAGTTGGCCTTTCATGACAAAAATACTCAACCAGCTAGGAATCGAATGAAATACCTCAACGTGATGAAGGTCACATATGAAAAGTCCCCTTCTAACATCACGCTCATCAGCCAGAGACTGAAAGCATGTCCTCTAAGATCAAGAACAAGGCAAGGATGCTGACTCTTGACTCTACTATTCAACATTGTGGTGGAGACTGTTCCATGACATGACTGCTGTGGGACCCTCAAGCTAGATCCAGCTGGGTGCGGACCAGAGCAGAGATTGCTCCCCATAAGTCCCCAGAGACAGTATGACCAACCCCTCCCCCCTAGCTGGTTTCTAGAACAGTCTATTGCTCTTCCCCAGGTAGGTATTTTCCCTTACGTGGATGTGGGTCACATCCCAGTACGTCTTGCCCTCTTCTATAAAAATCCTTAGCACCGGTCACGCTGCATGGACGATATCCACAGTGTATTACCGCAGCCCAAGCTGTGCGTCATATGTACATCTCTTAATAAACTCAATATTGGTAAGAATGTGGAAAAATTAAAACCCTTACACACTATTGGTAGGAATGAAAATGGTTATGACACTATGGAAAACAGCATAAATGTTCCTCAGAAAATTACAAATACAGCTATGTGATGTAGAATCCCAAATTTTAGATATATACCTAAAATAACTGAAAATAGAATCTTGAATAACTATTTGTGCACCCGTGGTCATTTTAGCATTATTCACAATATCCAAGATGGGAAAGCAACATTAATGTCCAACTATAGATGAATGGATAAAATAAATGTGGCATTTAATACAACAGAATCCTGTTTAGCCTTAAGAAAGAAAGAAACCCTGTCATAAGCTACAGCATAGATGAACTTTGAGGGTATTGCATTAAGCGAAATAATCCATTCACAAAAGAGAAATACTGCATGATTCCGGTCAGAAGGTATCTAAAGTAATCAAAGTCATGGAAACAAGATGAAATGGTGGTTGTCAGGGGCTGGGGGAAAGGAAATGGGGAGTTTTTAAATTGGCATAGAGTTTCTTTTGTCATAAAAGACAAGACAGTTCTAGAGATCTGTTGTACCACAATAATCATACAGTTAACAATGCTGTACTGTACACTTAACAGCTGTAAAAGTAAATTTATGATGTGTTTTTTAAAAATGAAATAAAAAATAAATTTACAGGGCTTTGGTTTTAACTGAGTCCAGATAAGATGTGTAGATGTATGGTAAACCCTCTTTCAAATTAAAACCTTGTGCACACCCACACGCTGGGTTGGCAGATCTGTGAAGAGCCTGAGGAATGAGACACCTATAGACAGGGAATCTCAGACCTAGTCCAAGTTGCTCTCTCCAGTTGAAGCAGATGGACTTTCTTCTAAACTGTCCCAAGCAGCAGAAGAGAAAGTGAGATGCTCACTTCTATTTCATAATGACTGCACTCTGTTACATTTACCTGATGCTGTTTCTACTCTGTGACAAGTGAGTGACATCAGGGAGACTTAACAGCTGCCTGAAAACCTCTTCCAGAATCAAGATAAAAAATCAGGTTCATTTTGGGGTAGGAAGATCATGTAGTGTGATAAAATATACATAAATTAATTATGAATCTTTACATAATATCTTAGCCATTTCTTCTAGGACATTTATTCAATAACTGAACTATGAGGAGGTCAGCGTTAGAAAGATCTTTGGTGGATCAACTACGGTTTCTTTAATTGCCCGTTAATTAACAATTTAGCAAATGTAATCTTTAAAAATGATAAAATTTAAGCATATAGAAAAGTATGAAAAACTATACTGAAAATCCCACACATCTACTACCATTCAGTCTGATCACAACATTCTGCCACCATGGCTTCAGATCTTTTTCTTTCTGTTTTAAAATTCAAAAACAAATGAACGACTAAACAAGACATACATAGCCAAGCCACCTGTGAGAGCTTCCTCCCTCGCTTATGATGACAACTATTTTGAATTTGTTATATCTTATTCACTTTCCAACTTCATACATTTAATGCTTATTAATGTATCTATAAAATGCATAATTGTTTTACACATTTTAAAACTTTACATGATTAGGCCCTTAGTGTATAACATGCTCCTTTGCATCTTGCTTGTTTGCTGAACAAGTAAACATGGTTTCCTGGTTACCTCCTTAGAGGCGGCTCAGCCCTCAACCCAGGTTGGTTTCAGGACTGCACCTCTAAGTCTTCCTGGCCACTCACCTCGCTGCCTCGGAGTCCGTTCTTCATCAGAATCCTCAGAGTCCTCCACCTGAGGTTTGATGGCCTGCCTGTGGCAACACATGAAGGCTGGTCGGGTGACTCCGAGATCTGGAAAGAAGCAAACTCTTTGTCTTGAAAGAGAAGAGCTTGAAGGAGGGACAAAACACCCCCAAAGCAGGGCAACTCACTCTGATGGGACAGGAAAGCCTAGAACGAGGCATCCTGAGCTCTGCATTGTCGTGACACAGGAAACCAAAATTTACCTCTAGATCACTCTCCACACAGAAGAGAACTGTACGCAGATGGAGCCAGACCAACACAGGTGTTTCGTGTTTCCCAGGCTCACCTGCACCCAGCACTTCTTGTTACCTATAGCCTGTAGCGCATTGTAGTTCCTTTTCACATTCCTGTAACGGATTTTCTCCCGGTCTCCCATCTCTGTCCATTCTTCCTTGGAGAAGTATATGGAAATGTCTTTGAAAGCATCTTTGGCCTAGAGAAAAAAAAAAAAAAAGATAGAGTCCGCCAATAATTTCCTAATACGAGTCAGAACTTCAAGCTGGCCCTCCTTCTCCACCTGTGTGTGTGCAGGCTGCAGACAGACCTCTGGGTGGTCTCTGGGAAACAAAGATTAGGATCTTCTCTCCCCACCCATCCTGTCCTGCTACCTGAGCAAACACTGAGCATTCCCCTAGCTGTCGCCTGACGCAGAGCAGGCGATGATGCCAGTGTCCTGTTCTCCCCCCATGTCCCACACAGGACCAGAGGTCTGTTCTGTGCACATTCACAGAGAGGTTCACCTGCCGGCGCCCGGCAAGAGTTGTGGTCCTCTGGGGACCAGGTCCTTGTCACCAGGCCCCTTGCCCCGTCAGACCCCGCTTGGAGGCTGGTGCTGCCTCCCCCACCTCTCACCTTGGCCTTACGCCCTGTCCTCCTTGTGTCTCCCTCATGGGCTTCCCCTGGGGACCTGCCTGGCCTCATGCTGCGGGGACCACCAGGCAGACTTCTCATGCTGGAAAGGCTGCAAGGGCTCCTGAGCCTCTCAGCCCAGAGGCGGAGGTGCCTGTGGAAGGAGGAGGTACTGAGAGGGATGACAGCGCAGAAGACCAGGGAGATGTAGGGACCTCACAGGACCTGGGCACGTGGGGTAGAGCCCGTGGGCGGGAGGTCTGCACCGCCAGCACAGAGAGACCAAATGCGAGCCGGGCTGTGTTTCTCGGCTCCGCCGGAGCTCGGCCACCTCAGGAAAGGTGGCCGCGCCGGTCGGGGCGCTCTGAGAGGTGAGGCCCCGGAAGCCCAAGGAGATGGAGAGGCCCGTGTCTCAGGAGTGGGGTCTCCTGACCACCCACCCCCGCTGCAGAGATGGGACCTTACAAGAGGGGCTGAGGATTCCGCTGGGGATGCTGCCGGGTCCAGGCACAATGCACGCCAAGCAGGCTCGGCCGCCACGGACCGTGGGCTCTCGGGTTTAGGCGCTGCCGGTTTCCTCGGCTGAGGATGCTGCGGTCTCTCGGTAAAAGATTTGGGGCCTTTCAGAAGGAAGGCATTGAGGATGCTCAGGCTGACAGAGTTTGGGACCCCTGGGGCTGAGGAGTGGGAGCGCACTGGGTTCCCCGACACGGAGGTGAGCTGGGTCTTTGACGCAGAAGGGACTGAGAGCCCCAGGACGAGGGCTATTAGGGTCCCTGAGGCTGTGGGATTTGGTCTCCTGGGGGGCCTATATTTAGGGGTTCCAAGGTGAGGGGTTAGGAGTGCCTCAGGCTCAGGGGAACTCGTGTCCCTCGAGGCTGATGGGATTTGACTTCTCTCAGCGTGAGGGGGTCTGGGGTCTCCTAGGCTGGGATTTGAAGGTCTCGGCCTAAGGCTTTATGAGGGTTTCGCATGGCCAAGGCCGCCCATTTTCCCTTCGGTCTCCCGGCTCCCCCGGGCGCTGCTCACGCTGACTGAGCGACGTCTCCGAGCGCACACCGGCTTCCCGCCCTCGGGATGAGAGGCGCCGTGGGGTGCGAGGTGCCCGCTCCAACCGCCGCGTCGGCGCAAGCAGACAATCAGCGCGGCGATCCCACGGTCCTACCCGCCAATTGGCGGTCAGAACAGGCTAAAGGGACGGAGCTTGACTGTCAGTCCCGGGTGGGGGGCGTGGCGGTAGGGTGCATCTTCACAGCTGCGGAGGGTTTCGCCCCAGCCGGCGAGGATTGGCTGCTCTGGGTCTCGCGAGCTCCTGTCGTGAGGCCTGCATGGCCGGCGCTTTTCGTCGCTTGGTTCGAGCGCGCCACGGTTAGAGCTTGTTCTTCAGCTTTCCGCTCGTACCCAGGTTCGAGCCCGGGGTCTGGAGCTCGTGGCAGATGTGCAGGGTGGACGCGGCCGTCTGGCCTGGCAGATCTTTGTTCCACCAGACATAGTCAGGACAGTGTGTCTCCCTCAAGAAACCAACTCAGCTACTCAGCCAGTGAGAAACCGTCATCATCCTAAACTTCTTTTCCCAAATACACTTTTATTCAAAATGACCCTTCCTACTTCCCCCTTTTTTCTCTACAAAATAACATTTCTCTCCTTTATTTGCAGGACTTTATTTTGCTATTGTTTGTTTGTCCCAAATTGCAGTAATTTGCTGTTCTCGAAGAAACCCATTTTTGCTGGTAAGATAACTGATTTTTTAACTTTTGATTTTTTTTCTGAGAAGTTTTTATCTTATGTATCACTAGCCTTGAATTTTTATCATTAGTTATTCCATAATTACTGCCTTGTGCTCTTATCAGTGGCATGAGCATTTTATGTCCACAATTCACTTCTGAATTTATATTATTTTCATGATTTACATAAGTACAACTATCAGTGAATATTCACATTGAGATGCAATCTTGCATTCGTAATATCTGATGTTCTGCAGATATCAGTGTAGAAAAGATTTGATTACCTTTTCTTCTGAGTCTTGTGGCTGCCAGCCTCCGAAAGACACACAGACCACCAGAACTCTCAGTTGTAGGAATCACACTCTTTATTCAGCCAGCTGGGTCTGCCAGGGGTACACAGACCCCAATTTAAGCCGCCCCAAAATGTGGAGGTACAAGGTTTTTAAGCCCCAAATCCCATTCTTCATTCTGTGAGATTGCAAAGGTCTATTTTTCTTCTATTCAGTACCTGTCAACCGGCAGGTCAGGTGTGCAAGTGGGGGTACAGAAGCAGAATGCTTATTGTGAGAATGTTATGTTCCTATAGTTAATAGCCTATATTCCTATGAAGGTAGCCAAGCAGTAATTTCCAGCAAGTAGTTAGCTTTTAAACAGCAATTTTCCAGGCAACACAGAGTCACCTTACGTAAAACATAAATCAATAACTTAGACGTCCTAAGTTTCTAAAGCAGATTTTCCATTGCGCTTGTAAAAATGGTCCCACACAGTAAGATTTTCAGGATCAACTTCCACGTTCATGTCCTGTTGTAATTTCTGTACCATTTTGTTTCACAGCTGTTCAATGCGTGCAGATGGAGTCAGATGAGGTGAACATTTTTCTTCACTTCTTCAATGTCCTGAAAATTCTGTAAGTCATTTTTCTTCCACCTGTTCATTATAAATTTAACTTGGTGTCTGTCTGTTCTCTTCAAAGCTCAAATCTCTTCATTGCGTTAATAGTTTTTTTTCCCCCCACCCACAGCTCTTGATGGTATTTGACAGGTCCATTTTTCAAGTTTTCAAATCCAAATGAAATATGCACTGTAAGCTCTTTACCAGGTGCTTATGAATGCTTTAGTCTACCTGAGCTTGCAAGAATTGCTCTTCTTTTTACATTTTTTATGATACTTGGATTTGCAGAATCTGAACACCTTACAATCCGTAAGAACATCATGTGGTGGCCACGGTGTATAGGCCCTGAATTGAAATAACACTGTTTAAACACTTGTTGAACCACCGGTGGACCCACCACTCAAACTCCAAGCTTGAAAGGAAGTGATGTAGCTCAGTCACAGCCTGTTTCAATTGAAAGGGTCATTTTCAAAAACAGGAAGTCTTCTTTGTGTAGCCCGAATTGTCTTTTCTTGTCCCTCTTTAAAATTGAGAGGAACTAGTAAAAACCCTTCGCATAATCATCTTATCAGTAGACTGGAAGGGGCCCCTAGGTAACAGCTACTATAGTTATGCACGTGGTAGAGAAGTTCTGCCTGAAGAGAGATTTCAAGATTCCCAGATTCCCACTCTTTTAGCTTTCCAGGCTCCTTATCCTTCCCTTTGTGGTAAACGATGGCTATGTTTGAAAGTTAAGTGGATTTGGGAAATCCAGAAAGCTGCCAATTCGTTATGGCACCAGGAGAATTCACGGTTGGGATACTGCTAGCTCCTGGAAACAGCTGTAGCAGCATGATGATATTGGAGTGTTGGCAGAGGTAAAAAGTATCTCTGTTTATCCTGTTGGCCTTTGTGTACTGTGTATACACAGGGTTTGGGAGAATTCGAAGTGCTGCCATTCTTTTTCTTTTAATACATTTAGGTGGACACAAAAAACATTAGTGAAGCGAGTACTTGGACTTAGTGACAACCAGTTTTGTTCATTGAAAGTTTCCTGCCATTCTGATAAGGGTCAGTTTTAAAAACACAGATCTCCATTGTTTATCCCTGTTCCTCTTTTCCCTGCCTCAAAAGCTGTGAAAAATAACTCAAAGATCTTAGTATAATCATTTTAGTGATAGACAGGCTCCAAGTAGGAGCCCAGTAAGCAGCTTTGCCCTCCCTCCCACTCTGTACCATGGCTTTCTGTGTTGCCTCACTACAACTTACCTATCGAGCTCTTCTCAGTTTCATGCTTAAGTAAACATGAACATAAAATTTCTAGTCCCGGTCTGCACTGTTATGTCTGAGTTACAAGTGGTGAGAGTTCATTGTCTCTTGTAAATTTAGATTGGCAGTTTAAAATATTGGTGATGCTGACTTGTTAAGATAGTGGTGGGTCTTCTATGGGTTTGACTGTCTGTTTGGTCTTAGGAGGTGTTGAGGTGCAGTGGCTTAGAGGGTGGGGTCAGGCATAAGGTGACGTTTTAGGATCAAAGGGAAAAGAGTTCTGGGAGTGTGTGGGTCCTGAGACAATTTGCCAATCTGTGAATTCAGGCTCCAGGGTTGTGGTAGGTTCCTGGGATAAATCCAATGTGATCCCTCCATGCTTTTCAGGGCCTACCTTTGCATCACAACATGTGACCAAGCATGGACACCTGTGACCTGGCATGACTCTCCATTCTCGTTCTTGCTACTCAGCATGAACCGATGTATTCTTTCCACAGGCGGGACTTTGCTCTGCCTTTTATTGAGCACAGTAGAGAAGTTTCATGAGCATTTTTGGTGGTTCCACTGTGGTGAGGCAGTCAGTGTTCCTTTGGCTCCCCCAGATGGTGTGTGGTGGGACTGCCATGGGAGGAAAAGGTTTATGAGAAGCTTTGTCTGTGCGAGGAATGCTGTGGGGTGTGGATAGAGGGTTGATCAGAGGAACCAGGTGAGAATTGCTTTGCTGTGGAAATCTTTGGGTTTTTTTTTTTTTTTTTATTCTGTGGTGTAAGATAGTGAGGGTTCCTAGAAGCACTATTAATTTTTTTGCTTCATATTATAGAGCAACTAAAGATATTTTGGTCCATCAGGGTACAGGTAATGAGGGAACTGCTTCTATCTTAATTCTAGGCTGCATTTTCCCAGTCTAACAACAGCTGTGGATTGATGGAGATATTCTTTCTGAATAAAGAAATTTGGAGAGTTTGGATCCTGCCTCTTATAACTCCTCTCTCCCTTGGCGATAAAAGATGCTTGGGATTGAAGGTGCACTTAGACTGGATTGGGAACTAGGAAGTTGCCATCTTCTTATGGCACCAGGAGAATTAATGGCTGGAGTACTGCTATCTCCTGAAAACTACTGTAGCTGTGAGAGATCACATATGTATGTTGGCAGAGGCAAGCAGTCTATTTATCCCATCAGCCTTTTTAGTCTATTTCAGCATTTTTTGGGTGAATTTAGAAGTGCTGCCAGTCTTTTTCACTAACATGCTTAGATTGTCATGAAAAAAATATTTGTGAATCCAGCTACTTGGAAGTAGCCACTCCCGGCTACCTTTGTTGAAACTTTCTTTTTGTGGTCAGTCATTTTTTTTTTTTTCTGTGACTGTGGCTTTTGTGTCATTTTCATGAAAAGGAGATGCCATAGGAAATGATAAATGTAAACACAGGCCACAAGTACCTGAGTGGGCTGAGATAAATCAACAAAAAAATGAAAAGGGCCACATTAAAAAACACAGACTAAAGTGGTCTAGCTTGGGTCCTTAAAAATTGTGAAGGGAAGAGAAAAAAGCTCTGGTCAGAATCATATTAGCAGTAGACATCAAGACTGCTAGCATGAGCCTGGTAACCATTCTTGGTCCTCTTTCCATTCTGTGTAGCATTGTTCTTAGGGTTGACTAACACAACTTAAGAATTTCCATTCCTTGTCTGCAGTATTTGCTAGAAGATAGAAGTGGTGTGAGTCTATTATTCCTTAGATGGGTATTTAAAATTATTTGCTTCCTTTTTTGAGCTCTCTGGTTTTCTTGATTGTTTCTTTCATTCCAGAAAAGATCCTCAGCCCTCCACATTTGTGGGGTTTTTTTTGTGCATGTTCTTTGTCATAAGGAGGTACTGTAGGACAGAGCAGAGGCATAGTTTTCTATGAGTCAGCTATTACAGTTGCCCTCAGAGATTCAGGAGTGAAACGATTCTCGATACACTATCTGCAGAGACAATGTGGGTTCTTGTCTCTAAACCAGATGAGGTTTTTTCCTGTTTTTCTATAGGAGTTTGCTTTTGTGACTAGTCATCTTCTCTGGTGTCATCAATCTTCAAGGTAACGGATCCTGGTACACCCAGTGGCTATCCTTGTCAGCTCTCGGGGGAGGGCACCGTGAGGGGCATCAGCCGAAAAGAGACCATCGTCAACTCCACCTTCATTATCTTTCAATGCTGTAAAAGTGCTATTATGGTAAAGCTTGCTCAGGGTCATCAAACAGTTGGTTTGTGATTGGAGGGGATCTGAGACATCATATGCACTCTGCTGTCCTGACAGCCTGTGTCAGAGAGATCTGTAACCTTTGTTTCTGGGAGCGATCCTTTGAATCAGTGAGGGCTGCACTCTTTGAACTGTTTTGTGGAGTTGTTTCCTTTCCTTGGTTGAGCTGTGAAGAGGCTCATCGGTGTGAGTCTCTATTAAAATCCAAAATCCTACCTTCAAGAGCCAGTGGATTCTTTGATGTGGACCAACTTCTAAAAAGGGAAGATGTTTTCTATCTTTGGATGTTATTGCTGGTTTTTAATATCTGATTGGCTTAAAACTTGATTTGATTAAATGCACTTGTTTTTATGTTATCATGAAATGTATTTTTACTCGGTTCACAGAAATTAGGTCATGTTTTATGCTAAAAATTACTCAATAAAATAGGTCAGGTATTAATGCACTTTGAAATCTCATAGTTTTAACCAATGCAGGTACAAATAAATGGTTTATAGGTAAAACATTAGCCGTCATTACATTGTGTATATCTATGTGTATATGTCTATATATAGGTATATATACAGATATATACATATATGGATAAGTTCTCCCTGCTCTAGGAAGTGAGGGGAAGTGGAAGGGGGTGCCTGGAATACAGGGCAGTAGAGGTTTGGAGGCGATCTCTCCAGTCTCGCACAAGCCCAGGAGGCGAAGGGCTACGGGGTGCTGGAAAACGTGGGAACAGAGACCTTGAGGCAAACTCTTTCATGACATAAACTTGGTATGTGAGGGACTTAGAAGGTCCTGGAAAAATGGTTGAGAAATGGTTGAGACTTAGAGGGTCACACTCTGTCTTGGCTTCTGCCAGATCGCGAGGGGCAGAGGAGGTCCCCGTGTAAGGGACTAGGCAAGTCTAGGTGGCCACTATGTCCTCTCCCCTCCCACAAGCCTGTAACAGGCAGAGGGGTCCTCCTGGTGCATGGCTCAGATTCCTTTCAGAGTCGACTCATCCATTTCAGCTATGCCAGTGTGTGAGCAGCAGAGGGTGCTGTGTAAGCACCTAGGGTAGGACTCACCCTTCTGCCTGTGGAGTTCTCACAAACACATTGTCCAGGCTGCTTTTTGTGAATGTATCAGACCAGTTTTCTGTCTGTTATTACCTCAGGCCCAAGTTAAAGCAAGCACTTCCTATGAGAGAAGTTTCTGAAACACTGGCTCTGTAGCCTGGGGTTCATAGGTGGTGATCGCGTGCAAGCCTGTGGCGGGTGGGAGGCACTTGCACGAGAGCCTGGGGCTCATGGACCATGCTCTCGCAACAGCTGCCACGATGACTCGCAGTTCTGAGGAAATTTCAGTCAGTGCAGCAGTGGTCCTGGAAGTGCTGAGTTTCTGGGACAAGGTGGGACTGCGTCCGTACCTGGTTTACCTCAAAATCTTCCCGGGAGTTTGAGCTACAGGAGGAACAGGTAGGGAGATGCTTCTTCATGCGCAAATAGTCCTGAGGGGTTGGTGTAGAAGTATCCATCTTCTGAGGCCCCAGTAGAGCAAGGGCTGCTGTGGAAAATTTTTTCTTGGGTCAGCTAATGCTCAGTGTTGTTTTTCTTATGGCTGTCAGTACCCCCAGTGACAATGTAATGGGTTCAGTTTGGGCTTCCATAATGCTCCATCTACCCGTGTGTCTGCTGTTATGCCGACAGAACCCTCTTTCGATTAGTAGTTTGTTTGGTGTCAGAGTGCTGCATAATATGGTGATAGAAACATTCCAACCCATGTACTGCATTCTGGGTCGTTCATCCCCAACATCTGTTACGGTGGCTCCTGATACAGAGCAGCAGGTGTGTCCAGTGAGTGAGCAGCACAGCAGGAGAGTATCTACCTTGCCTTTGTTGAACCATGTCTGCATACTGTTCTTTTATAATTGCTATTCTGTTTTTCTGGCATGGTATAGGCCCAGTTTTTTGGAAGCAATAAAAGTTTAGCCAGCTTTCTTTAGCAGTGTAGATATCGTTTTTTTCTGCACTCAGATTCCACAGCTGTCCTCGCTTTTCTAGACTTACTATTTCTGATGCAGGAGTCCTGTTTGGTTTATCCAAAACAGGTGTGCTGCCCCAGGGTCTCATCTCATGATTCAGTGATGACATCATTGTGGTTTCCACCTAATTACCTGTTAAACTCCCAACACTTGTCCCGTGCAAAGTGTTTTTTTTTTTTTTTTTGATCCTTTTTTATTTTTCTGAAGTGGTTATTGAGACTTATTTTCCCAATCTTTGTGATTTTTTAACGACTGAGTGGTATTTTCTGGCTAGCTCATTTTACTTTGGATGTTTTCAGTGTTATGTGAATTTTATCAGTTTTATTGTGCTTTTTATCCTCTGAATAACTACATGGAATAATATATACCAGTTAAAGTGTTTGAGGCACATTTTTTGGTGCATTTTATGCATTTTCAATGTGGTATAAATATCAACACTATCCATTCTCAGAAGATTTTTCTTCTAGGGTACCTGTATCCAAGAAATAGTAATTGCTCATTCCCTTACCTAGTCTCTGAACCACATTGCAGTTCATATCTGGAATTTTGATGTTTGTAGTTACCATGCACATGGGGAATCATGGAATGTTTGTCTGGCTGTGGTGGTCTCATCTCACTTAAAATGCGTTTGAGGTGTATCCGTGTTGCAGCTTGGGGCAGAATTACCTGAGTTGTTAAGGCTCACTAATAATCCGCTGTATATATCCCATTCGGTTTGTGTATCAATGCTCCCTGTGTCATTTCCACGTTTTGGCTATTGCAAATGATGCTGCCATAAATGTGGCTGTAGAGATAGGTGCTCCTGTCCCCGAATTCAAATATTTTGGCTCTTTAACAATACGTGGAACCATAGCATCCTACACTAATTCTATTGGGTTTTGAGAATTTGACATAGAATTTTCTACATACTCTGGAGCTTTTTATTTTGTTTATTCATTCACCATTTGATGGGCAATTAAATCATTTTAACACGTGTTCCTTGGAGAGTATCACTTCTTTGCATATTCATGGAGTTATTTTTTGTAATATCCATTTTCAGTTTCTTAGGGTATATGTCCAGGGTGGGTTTTTAGCTAATTTTTTTTTGGTGGGGGGACGGCAAACTGTCATACAGTCTGCTGTGTATTACATCTGCAGAGGCAACGTTTAAGGGTTCCAGTGTCTTTATATCGTTATCTAGTTTTTTCCTACCCCTCAGTTTTAGTTAGCTATCCTTTGTGTGAAGAAAGCATCGTATCGTTTTTCCCATTTATTTTTGCGATTGAGATTTAATATCTTTGTGTGACTGTTAACCAATTGCTTTGTGTTTCTGAGAGTGTTTATAAAAGTGTATTTTTAAAATTTTTTCATTAGTCTTTAGTTGATGTGTTGTGCAAGTTTTTGGCATATCGATATTGGATACTTTTCAAAAATGTATACGTTCTTTTCTGTTTCACGGTCTGCGTTTCACTGTCTGGTTAGGTTCCTTAGACGCACAGAAAGATTTCAGTCTTGATGACGTGTTTTATTTTTTTTTCCTGGCTTTGCTCTTGGTCAGTGTCCGTTATGAGAAGCCATGGCTAAATCCTACATAATGAAGTTATTTCTACCTGTTTGAAAATTTAAAATTTCACCTAATATATTTATGTTTTTAACCAATTTGAAGTCAACGTTCATATGTGGGTGTGAGTTAAGGGCTCAATTAAACTACAGGCGGATAGTCCTTCGCCTAGTACAATTTACTGAAAAGACGATTTTTACCTGGTTTAATGTCCTCCATCATATAATGTTAATTGATCATAACTATTCGGCCTTAATTATGGGTTCTTAATTTAGTACTGTTTACATATACATATTTTCTCATGTCACATAACAATTCAGTCTATGACAGACCCCACATACAACGTCAGCTCCATGAAATTATCCAAAAAATCTAAAAAGTTTTCATAGTTTGAGATGAGGGTGACAACCTTACATGTCAGTACAGGGCCTCACCCTCACATTTGGTGGTGCATACCTGTTATGCTGAGTCATAAAAGAATGTTAATACTTTAATATGTCAATAAGCACACGTTATTGTTTAATGTATATATGCTATTTTAATATTGTCTTTACAGCATGTATGCGCTAATAATGCTGTCTACTGTCCTGATTCTTTTTAAAGTATCAGTTCAAGAGATTAGGGTCCACCGGTAGCTCGGTTGGACTCAAGCTTCTCTGATGTCTGGCATTGGATTTAGGGGTAAGGGTCCTGTCACGGTGTCTGGTGTCTGGCTTCTGGACCCGGGTCGAGGTCCATGAGCGGCTTCCGCTGTGCGGCATCGGTCGTCCACGGTCAGGGTCTGGCTTCCAGGCCAGATTCGAAGTCTGTGCGCGGCCTCTGGTGTCCAGCATCGCTCGTCTGTGTTCGGGGCCGGGCATGACTTCCAGTGTCCGGCATCAGTCCACCGCGGCCCAGATCTGGCTTCCGGTGTTGGGGTCCGGGCGCGGCGTCCGGTATCCGGCTTCTGGACCAGAGTCAGGGTCCATGCGTGGCTTCCGGTTTCCGGCATCCGTCGTACGTGGTCGGGGTTCGGCTTCCAGGCCCGGGTCGAGGTTCAGGCTTGGCCTCAGGTGTCCGACATCGGTCATTCATGGCCGGGATCCATCTTCTGGGTAAGTGTCGGGGTCCGGGCGCGGCTTCTGGTGTCCGGCATCGGTCGTCCGCGGTTGTGGTCTGGCTTCCGGGCCTTTGTTGGGGTCCGGGCGCCTCCGGTGTCCGGCATCTGCTGTCCGTGGTCAGGGTCCGGGCGCAGCTTCCGGTGTCCGGCATCGGTCGTCCACAATAAGGGTCCGGCTTCCGTTCCGGACTCAGGGTCCGTGCGCGGCTTCTGGGCCGGGGTCGAGGTCTAGGCGCGGTCTCAGATGTCCAGCATCAGTCATCGCGATCGGGGTTCCGGGCGCGATTTTTGGTGGCCAGCATCAGTCGACCGCAGCTGGGGTCTGGCTTTACCCAGCATTACTCATCCGCGGTCGGGGTCCAGTTTCTGGCCCGGGGTCGGGGTCGGGTGTGGCATTCGGGTGTCGGGCATCGGTCCTCTGTGGTCGAGGTCCGACTTCCTGACCAGCGTTGAGGTCCAGGCGTGGCCTTCAGTGTCCCACATCAGTCGACCGCGGTTGGGGTGGCTGCCGGGTTTGGGGACTAGGCGCGCTTTTGGTGTCCGTTCCATGTTTGGTGTCCCTGCTCCAAAATCTGATGTTCCGTATCATCCTTTCAGTTTCTTAGGGGTGGTTTAGTCTGAGGTTATAGGTAACCTGGAAAAGCGTCAAGGCTTAGGCTTAGTGCATTCATTTTTGGTAAAGCGGTTAAGGTTTATCCTCAGAAATTGAAGTGATTGGCATTAGGCTTTGAATTTAGAGTTGAGAACTCATGTTTTGAAGGTGAGGGTGAGGAACTAGTTCACATTTCCATCTACTTCCTCAATCAGTGATTGGGGTTTAATGTTTGATTCTGTTAGGTTTTTAAATTAATTAGGTGGAAGGTCCTAGAAAAATTTGGGCTTAGGATTAGGCTCTTTTGTGTTCGTGTGTAGGCTTATTGGCAGAATTTGTTAGGCACAGGAGAATGTTACAGTTAGGAAGAGAGGTCAGACTATGGTGTTAGCTCCATTTATTGTTAGAACAAGGGTCCTAAGGTAGTTTCATAGTTCCTCAGGTTAGTCTGAGTTATGCAGTTAAGAGTTGGTTAGGTCTTGTTTGTTGATGAATGGGAATTGGTCATTTGCTTTGGCTTATTTGTCACTGTTATAGGTTAGGGCTAGGCCTATGGCAAGGGATTTTGTTAGTCCTAGGGTTTTGGTAGCTAGGTGTAGTTGTTTGGGTTGGGGTCAGGGTTAGAAGGATTAGGGGTTGGGGTTGAGGGTTAGGGTTAGAGTTGGTTAGGTTTAGGGTTGTGGTTAGGGTTAGGGTTAGAGTTGTTAGGGTTAGAGTTGTTAGGGTCAGGGTTCAGGGGTTCAGGGTTAGAGTTTAGGGTTAGGTTAGGGGTCAGGGTCAGGGTGCACATACATGGTAGGGACAATCTCCCTGACTCAGCATCTCAGCCAGTCTGCAGAAGGGACCTCTGCATGGGTTGTTGGTGCGGAAGCACCCAGGTGCCCTGCGTGTCCATGCACAGCTCCAGTCCCGCCGTCCAGGCTCCACATGGCTGCAGGGTGAATGGAGGAGCACAGTGCGGGGTGCACGGGCTCCAGGGTCCTACAGTGCCGACGAGGGCGCCCCATCTCCCCACCTTTAAAAGTGACAGATGTCCCGCCTCACGTGTGATTTAGTGAGAGGTTGGGGAAACAGTGGTTCCAGTGGCATTTCTGACAAGGCAACCAGAGTCCCAGGCCCTGCCACCTCTAATTCCAGACCAGCTGGAGGGGGTGTCCTTGCTTCATGCCTGTTCTCACTGGGACCGCTGTGGCCCCACATCCCAAGGTGGGCTCGGCATGCTGATTCCCAGTCCCTGCATGTGTCTGCTTGACCCTCGAGGGACACCGCCCCTTCACCACAGTCAGTCCCGGGTCCCATTGTCAGACAACCCCGGGGACACGGTTTCTGGAAGAGGCTAGCTCGCCAGTGTCAAACATCCCACTGGATTCCTGTTAGTCTTATTTCTGATTTTCCCTTTATATTAACTCTCCATCCACACACATTTTGTTAGTCCCAGTGTGACCACCCCCGTGGGCACACTTAGAACAGGAAGCAGGGCGGGCTCCCGGACATCTGGAGCCTTCAAGGCTGCCACGCATGTGGCGCCATGGCTGTCTATGGCTCAGTCTTGCAGGAGAGGATCTGGAAGGGCCAGCTCTCCAGCATTGCCAGTGCTGGGAGCCCAAAGCCCTCCACCACTGGGGGTGTGGGGGACCTGCTGCCCCCAGAGCCTGTTAGGTGTGGCCACTCTGTGCTGTCTTTCTGCTGCAGCTTGGGTCGCATGTTGGACTGGGCAGGTGTGTATCCCTGCCCCAGGAGCCTGAAGCCCCTTCTGCCTCTTGTCACCATGGGACTGGAGCCCAAGTCACCATGGCAGGAGCTGTATACACTTTTCTTTCAAAGTGATGCCAGGTAACTTGATGCAACAGGCAGAAGGTTAAGAGAAGTCTGACTCTCATATGAAGAAGGAAACCTGGATGGCATTGTTTGCTTCAAACGCAGCCTGAAAACCCACTTGTCTGGCAGTAGTTCATTGGAACCCGCCAGCAAAAGTGAAACAGTCCCTGAGAGGGGAGTGAGGATTAAAGAAAAGACAGACAAGAGATCGATTAGGGAGGACTGACAGTGAATAGTGGCAGCCCCAAGTTTATTCAGCACACCATATTTATACATCAGGGAGGCGTGGAAAGCCAAACCCACAAGAATGCACAAACAATTGCAGACACCTGCACAGGGAGCCTGTTGCTTTTCCTTTATCAAGGGTATAGAACATTCAGTTCAGTCTGGAGCAACAAGTGTGCTTCTCAGCCGCTACGAAAGTAGCAAAGTATTTGCCAACTATGCAGACATCCTGCTGGGTAAACAATCCCTTGTCTATCCAAAGGGCAGCCTTCAATCAAACGGCTCCCGAAATCTCCCCCTTTTTTATTTTATACAAACCACAGGCTTCCCAGCTGTGGCGCCGACAGACTGTGTCTTAGGTGATCCCTCACCAGATTGAAACCTTACCCGTGATCAATACACACATCTCTGGCATGCATGCCCTGTTTTAGGTTGGTTTAACCCTGAGGGAATATTACCTGTCTTTGACTACCAGCCTCTGCAAATAGGGAGATGGGACCCCAGACCTTTCAAGTCGGGTCTGGAGCTAACACTGTGGATGTCTGTGTGAATCTTCAGAAAGGAACGTACCATGTGCTTGAGCAAACGGGGCAATAGGCATAGCCCTGCAAGTACACAAAGTCCTAAAGCAAGCACTGAAATAGCGAGGTGCGTAAAGGGAGGACCAGGATGGTAGGGCATTTTTTAGCTGCTCCAAGAGGTCGGCAGCGGTTTGAGCTGTGTCAAACCATAGCGGCTCAGCAGCTTTTAGGTTCTGAATTTCTTTGTGCAACTGCACTAAATCTAATGAGATATTCTCACTTAGCCACACACCCTAGAGATGCGAGAGAATTTTGTCCCAGCTATACTGGCTTCTGTTGTACATTGTGCAGATAACACAAATCCATTTATACTCTGCATGGTGTTCTAGGTGAGACCTTATCTTTAGCCCTAGAATGTTATCTCCTAAAAAAAAGGACTAATTTTCTCAGTGCCTCCAGCTTGTCTTTCTGGGTCTCTAGTGCTAAGGTGACATTTTTTGACAGATCAT
This sequence comes from Cynopterus sphinx, assembly GCA_030015415.1. NCBI lineage: Eukaryota > Metazoa > Chordata > Mammalia > Chiroptera > Pteropodidae > Cynopterus > Cynopterus sphinx. Next base: position 228,950 of record JAKZJJ010000056.1, on the reverse strand, counting down.
TTACATAATGAGCATCTTGAATAGATTGAGATAAGGCTAGCACTGCTGTGGTTGCTATGGCTACAAGAGAGATAAGAGCAACAATACCAGCCACAATCAGTTCTATGGCATGCCTAGGTCTGCTGAGCACGTTCTTTATTTCCTCCAGCACCCACAGTTCATGCTCAGCATACCAAGGACCAGTAACATTAACTGGGAGCATAACAAATGATGGCTGGCACACCATTACAGTGGTCCCTACAGTCACTTAGGAGATAGTCAAATTGCAGTTGCTATAGTTAACGTTAAACCTAGACCCTTCCCATGTTATGCTAATATTTTTTTCCCGCTAACAGAGCTCTCAGCGCAGAGACACATACAGACAGATTGGCCCGTGTCACATTATATTCTCCAGTTGTGGCATAGGTAGGTGCTCCAGTGGGGTGTACTCCACCTAGAGCAGCCCCCAACTTCCAAACATTGGTTTGAGCAAACCCAGTCTCTGTCCACCAAAGTCCTGCTGGCAGGGTTTTAACCAGGGCATATCCATTATGATCACCTTGATCTCCTCCTGACCAGTCCACGATGTATCGGCTCGTACCAGACACATTATAGCAGACTGGGACCCAAGTATTATGCCCCAGGTTGCATTAGGGCTTTGTCTCATCAACGTTACCTTAATTACTGTCAGACAGCCTGCCACCATTACACCCTTTGCAAAGAAAATTGGTAAAACCTTGCCCTGAGCCAGTGTAGTTGAAAACAAGGCTCTGTTCCAGCTCCCGTCCCGTAGGCGGCTGCCCAAGTCGATGGGTATCTTTTACTCAGATGGTGACCTCTGGTCATTCCCAGACAGAAGGGTGCAGGATCGGTGGGTTAGGAACATAGGCCCAGTACAACTCCCTTTTGGTCTTCAGGGGTGCACTCATCAGTATCAGCACCAGCATCAACATCAGGGTCGGTCCTCTGGGATGGCACATTCCCTGCAAACCAGATCAGCCTCCCTGGCAGCCACTGGGCATTTTCAGCATCCTGCGGGAAAGCACAAACATGCCCTCGTCCCCATATTAACACCTGGTCAGGGCCATTCCATTGACCTGTGAGAGGATCCTTTCATCTGACCTGTGCATATATGGTCTGAGTCTTTGGATGCCAAAAACGCTCTGCTGCAGAGAGCCCCGGAGCATCCACAGTCAAAAGATTTAAAATAAAAAGCATGATTTAAACTGTTTTGCGGGGAACTAGGGTATAGCTCCCCCTTTTTTATTTTATAAAACTGATTCTTGAGAGCCCAGTGGGCACGTTCCACAATACCTTGGCCCTGAGGGTTATATGGGATTCTGGTTTTGTGTACAATGGACAGCTGAGAACAGAAACGTTGGAAAGCCTGGCTCGTATACCCAGAACTATTGTCAGTTTTTATTACTGATGGCTGGCCGACGATGGCAAAGCATCTTAGGCAGTGAGATATAACATGTTTAGTCACTTCCCCAGTCTGGGCAGTAGCCATAATAAACCCTGAAAATGTATCAATGGTGACATGCACATACTTTAGTCTCCCAAACTCCGGAATGTGTGTGACATCCATCTGCCAGAGCTGGTTGGGTATCAGGCCCCTTGGATTAATTCCATAATAGGGTACAGAGTGATGTTCAGGGCAAGCATTACATTGACGAACAATTTGTTGGGCAGCTTCCTTAGTAACATTAAACTGCTTTCTGAGACTTTGACTCTTTTGATGATGCAATGCTGTGCAGATTCTAATTCAGACAGGCCAACTAATTGAGTAGCTGCATCTGCAAGAGCATTGCCTTGCCCCAAGGGCCCTGGGAGTTCTGAACGAGCTCTGATATGCCCTACAAAATAAGGTTGAAATCACGCTTGTAGGGACCGCTGTATCTGCGAAAACAGTTCCAGAATTTCATTGTTGGCAGTATGGATATAGGCTACTGTCTCTAAGACCTGTAAAGCCCTTGCTGTATAATGACTGTCATTGTATAAGTTAAAGAGACAGGAGGCCATAGTTTGAAAGGCAGCAGCAACAGCTCTAAGTTTCACAATCTGGGCTGAAGCAGAAGTATGAATTACATGGGACTGGCCCTTAATTACATAGGCAGCCACTCTGTTAGAGGAACCATCTGTGAAAAGTACTTGCGCACCCACTATAGGGGTTTGTCTCATGACCTTGGGAAATACTAGTGTGTGGCTGTTAGTGGAATGTAGTAACTTGTCTTTAGGATAATGATTATGTGTAGCACCTGGGTAATGGGCGAAAGCACTTGCCCATGAATCTACATTCTGAAATAGCCAATTCATCTGCTATTTTGTGAAAGGCACTCCAATCAAGGAGGGCTCGGCTCCGAAATCTTTCCAAGATTTTTCTCAAGCCATCTGAACTAGACAAGCTACGGCCTCATAGTAAGATGTCAGCACCCTTGCTGGAGAGACAGGCAAGTGTAACCATAGCAAAGGACCGCCCTGCCATAAGACTGCTGTTGGCATGTGTGCGGTGCTAAGATGTATGTGGCCCATCCCTGTGTGTAATCTATGTATTGCACTTGCTGCAATTTGATAGCTCATTCCACCCTTTGAAGTGCTTCTTGCCCTGCATTAGTAAGCTCTCTCCCAGATGCAGGAGGCGGGTCCAACTTAAGGATGTCAAAGAGAGGCCTAAGTTCTCCGGTAGTAATTTTCAAATGAGGCCTAAGCCAGTCAATATCCCCTAGCAATTTTTGGAAATCATGCAAAGTACTTAAATCATACTTTCTAAGCTGTATCTTTTGGGGCATGATTGTTTTAGGATATAGCTTATATCCTAAATAGGAGTAGGGTGGCTCAGTTTGTTCCTTTTCAGGAGCAATCATTAAACCCTGCTCCTTTAGGGCCTGTTGTAAATGGGCGTAAGCCACCAGGAGAATTTCTTCCTGCTTATGAGCCAAGAGAATGTCATCCATATAACGAATTATATAAACATAAGTGTAAACATGCCTAATCCTAGACACTGCCTGAGCTACAAATTTCTGACATAAGGTGGGACTGTTTGCCATGCCTTGAGGTAACACCTTCCAGTGATACCTCTTCACAGGTTCCCTAAAATTTACTGATGGCACACTAAAAGCAAATCTTTTGCAATCTTATGGAGCCAAAGGAATAGTGTAAAAACAATCTTTCAACTCCAAGATAATCTTAAAAGTGTCTTTAGGTATAGCTGAAGGTGTGGGCAGTCCTGGCTGCAGTGATACCTTTAATTCCATGGTTTCATTACCTTTCCTAAGGTCTTGTAATAGCTTCGATTTCTTGACTTCTTTTTGATCACACAAATTGGTGATTTCCAAGGAGAATTAGAAGGAGCTATATGGCCATTATCAAGCTGTTCCTGTACTAACTGCTCTGCAGCTTTTATCTTCTCTTCAGTGAGAGAACACCGATGACCCACAAAGGCTCCTCATTTTTCCAACTAGTTGGGTCTGCATGGAGTACAGGCTGGTCAGTGTCTCCTCTAAAAATATCCTAGGCCAGTTTGGGGAGGACGCTGGCTCCCGTATTTCCTGTCCAGAAATCCCCATACGCTGATTTGACAAGAAACCTTGATCAAACATTTGCTGAGTCACTGATGCACTTGGACTATAGATATATACCCCCATATGACTCATGACATTCTGTCCCCAAAGATTAACTGGCAGTCTTGGAAAAAATATATGGCTGAAATGTACCCTTGTGTCCCTCTCCATCTCCCCATGACAACATCACTACTTTGTTTGGCACTCTGACCCATGTCTTGTAATTGTGTCATCGTAGGCTGTTTAGGCCAGGCCACAGGCCATTGAGCATCTGTGAGGACGGAGACATCGCCCTTCTGTCTAAGAGCCCCTGAAAATCTCTTTCATTAACTTTTAATGTAAGCTTTGGTCAGCAAGCCCCTATAGCTTGCACCCAATATGTATCTGACGAGCCGAATCCTGCATCTCCCCTTACTGCCTTTTTAGCAGCATGTTTGTTAGGCATGTGAGGGAGCAACAATAACTGCTATGCGTTGACCTGCCTGAATAAGTGAAATTCCTGTTGGTGAGTGAGTCATTATCTTAATTTCGCCTGTGTAGTCCCTAGATATAGACTCCTGGCTCCACAAAAATCCCTTTCATGGTAGCACTGCTTCTTCCTAAAAGCAGCCCTACAGTACCCGGGGTAAAGGCCCATAAATTCCTGTAGGCAGAGCTTGCATCCCCATTTCTGGGGTCGATACTGTGTAGATGGAAGGACTTGTGTTCAGTTCTGTGCTGCCTGAGGTTGCTCTGAAGAGGTCCTGAATGGATTTCCCTGCTGTGGGACAAAGTTCTGCAGCGCCCCATAACACTACTGTGGGGCTTGGGGCTGGCCCCTCCTCCTGTTTCCCTGAGGGAGAGGATTTCCCATTACGTCTTTCTTAGATTTGCATTCATTAGCCCAATGCTTTCCCTTCCTGCATCTAGGAGATAAGCCTGGTTGAAGCTCCTCTCTAGGAGGCCCTTGAGATGCAGACCTTTGTTTATTTAGGTATTGTTTCACTTGATGTCCCACCTGACCACACTCATAACAGCTTTCCAGGCTTCCTCTGTTGAAATAGCACCTCTTTAACTGTTTTCCCCTGTAAGGCAGCTGCCAAGGCAACACCTTGTGTATAAGAAGGCCCTATATCAGAACATAGCCTGATATAATCAGACAAGTTCCCCTTCTTCCTGAAAGGTCTCAACGCAGCCTGGCATGCTGTTAGCATTCTCATAAGCCAATTGTTTTTACCAATAATTGGCTGGCCTCTCCATCCCCCATCAGTCTGCTTGCTGTCTCCAGCAGTGTAGCAACAAAATCCTGATGTAATTCATCTGACCCTTGTCTAATTTTAGACAGATCTTCCGTTTGCCTTCCGGTAGAGGGTAGTTTATATCATGCCCTTTTAGCTGCAGTATTAACCTGTGCGTACACCCCAGGATCAAAGCTCAACTTTTGGTTAGTTTCCCTATACTGACCTTCCCCCACCAACGTGTCATATGTATATTTTGTGCCAGGTTGATTTCTTCTGTGCTCTCACGCTGCTCAGCATATTCTGACTTCCATAAGAGGAAATCTCCCCCTGACAAACATGCTCTGGCTAACTGCTTCCAGTCATTAGGGGGAAGAGCCTCAGTGGACAATGACTCAAGCATTGCTAGAGTAAATGGTGCCGTTGGTCCATACTGAGCACAGGCTGTCTTTAATTCCTTTAACTGCTTGAAAGGCAGGGGGGGAGTGAGACCGAACCCTGTTACCCTGGGCATCAGTCTATTCTACCCCTGGAAATGCTAGATGAAACCCATTGGTATCTTCCCCTCTTTTGGCAGCTTCTCTTAGCACATTCTGTAAGGGTGATTGCCACACCAGAAGAGGCTGCGGTTCCTCGGGGGTCCTTCGCACCACTGCTATGACAGGTGGCTGCTCTTCCACCGAGGGGGAGGGGGGGCCCAAACCTGCTATAATACTTGGCGTTTTATGAATACCCAATCTCGGCACCCATTATGACGAGCCCTGAAGCTTTTCTTGAGCTTGCTGCAATTGTAGCTGTTGCATCTGGACAGCTAATGAAGTAAAAGCGTTTTGCAAGCGCCATACCTCTGTCCTGAGTGGATCACGCCCCGGGGGCGCTTTAGCTCCCACTAAGGCTACAAAGGGAGGAGGGAGATCGTCTTCCTCCTCAGGGTACCTGGCAACCTCCTCATCTAGCTGTTCTGCATCTCCTGGCTCAGAGGCCTCCCTATTTCTATCTCCAGTCGCCCACGCAAGAGCAGGCTCAACATAGTCAGGCGGCTCTGGTGGCGTGGAAGACTTACTTTTGCTTTCTTCCAAGCCTGCCGAGGCGTCCCCCAAACAGCCTGGTCCCATGACTTTATTCTCTATGTTGTCTCTTTCGTGCCTGGGATCTAAACTATTCCTTATTAAGGTCTACAATCCAAACGTGTCCACAGGCACCTTACTCGGTCCGTAGCCATCATAAGAATCCTGAAGCCTTTCTCCGACCTTCTTCCATGTTTCTAAACTCGCCATTTTCTCCTCTGGAAACCAAGGACATGCTTTCTCTACAGAAACTAAAAAGTTACACAACTGTTGATGTCCTACTTTTGCTCCATGAGCCCGAAGCATATTCTTAAGTATGTGTACAAAAAGCAGCCGGCTATTTCCATTTCCCGTAATTACTCCCAAAGATTATTCACCACAACCCTTACCTTACCGAGCGCTCTCTATTCCACGGTGTCTTCCACTGTATCCCCAGTTCTCAGGTCCCTGTTCGGGCGCCACTTGCCAGAGCCTGCTGGCCAAGATCGAACAGTCCCTGAGAGGGGGAGTGAGGATTAAAGAAAAAAGCAGAGAAGAGAAAGATTCGGGAGGACTGACAGTGAATACTGCAGCCCCGAGTTTATTCAGCACACCATATTTACACATCACGACTGCACGGGGAAACCGAAATCCCAAGTATGCACTAACGATTGCTGACATTTGCATAGGAAGCCTGTTGCCAATCCCATCTCCCTTCTTAAAACACTCAGCTCACTCTCTGGAGCCACAAGTGTGCTTCTCAGCCGTTACAAGATTAGCTAAGTATTTGCCCACTATGCAGACATCCTGCTGAGTAAACAATCCCTCGTCTACCCTAAGGGCGGCCATCAGTCATACGGCTCCCAACACACACGCGTGCTCAGCCTGCCCCTCGCACAGGCTCTAGGGTTCTGTGGAGCTGGGCGACGAGTGTAGGGTGCCCACTGCAGCGCTGTGGGAGTGCCAAGGTTCACCACCACTGGCCTCTCCTGTAACGGTGTTCTGTTAGGTGCATAGGTGCCTGCAGGGCTATTTCCAAAGGCCACAGACATGCCAGGCACCCCCTCCCCCCATGGATGTCATGGGCATGTGCTCAACAGCGTGACTTCTCACTCGGGTCCAGACTTTACAGAGGTGTTCCACGTGGCGGCATGCACACAGACATTTTAAAAGGCTCGTTGACTCCGTGGTCACCTGCTCACTGCCAGTAAGTATCCACTTCCCAGCATTCCTTCCCTCCCTTGGAAGGCATGGCCCTTCCACCCTCCAAAAACGCCAGCCGATAGAAACAGCAGTGAGTTTGTTAGGGTCCCCACGCACGTCCAATGCCTGAGCTCCACTCATGGCTCCAGTTAGACTTGGTCTGGCTGTACAGTTGGCCGCATGGCTCTGGTTACAGCCAGGCAGTGGAGTGGGGCCCGCTCCAAGTGGTGTGGACACAGTGTCGTGCTGTCCCACTCCCCTGACTGTGCAGAGGGAATGGCACCTCACTCGCTGGCCCACGCACCCCCTCCCTGGGACCTGCTCCCTCTGCCCTGCATGCCCATCACCAACACCGTGCCAGGGCCTGCGGTGCACAGGGAGATGCCTTATGGCCTCGTTCCCAAGGGACCAGTGCTGTTAGTGGGTGGAGAAGTGGGTGTCGGGGGGCAGGCCTGGCCCTGGGGCTGGGCAGAATGCTAGCCAGCTCCCCAAACGTCCCCGGCACAGTGTGGGTCACTGCCGGCCACGTTCCATACAGTGCCCTCTGAGGCTGCTCAGCCACCCCAGCCCGTCTGCAGGTGTGCAGCTGGAGGGGCCCGGAAGCCAGCACTGCCCCTCACTGCCCCAGGACACGTGTTTGGTACCTTGTGATACTGTGTTAGAATAATCCTCCATTTAAACAGAAAAGTCTGTAAGAGCATTTTCATTAGAAAGAGAATAGGTTCCAATTCCCACTAGATTAAATACTGAGTCAAGTGGCCAGTGTCCCAGAGCCCTCTTGGAGGCACAGACAGGCCAGCTGGGGGGATGGGCTGCGGTGCCTACGGTGGGTAAGGGCCACCGGTGCCTCAAAGGGCTGACACACTGCTCCCCACTGCTCCCTGAGGCCCGCCGGGCACCCTGATCAGGCTGGGCCGGCACTCGCAGTAGAGGGGCAGGGACAACAGAGCCGGGGCTGAGGTGTGAGCGGGACCAGGGGCATGTGTGGGGGGCGCCTGGGAGGGGCAGGTCCCCCTGGCGTGCAGAAGGGTATCAGGGCATCCCAAGCTGGCTTCCAGGCTCGGGTCGTTCAGACAAGAGGGGCCAGGGCTGGGTGTGGGTCACGCAGGCAGAGGGTGCCGCCTCACGTCAGGCTGGGCCAGCCACCTGCCAGGCACAGGTGCAAGTTCTAGACGTCCCCACCCCAGATCCCAGAGGCTGGGCACTTGGTCTGCACGGTCCTCCTTGCAAACGGTCTGTCAGGAATGGGATTACCCAACGGCCGCAGCTGAATCCCGTCAGTGACGAAGCGCCCCGTCTCATAGGGCGAACCAATCCCGCCGGACGCTCCCAAGCCCTGGGGCCCTTCAGATGACCGAGGTCTTCATCTGCAGGAAGGACATGGAGCAGGAGCCGCGGCAGAGGTGCAGGGCGCTCTCGGAGCTGGTCCTGGAGAGGGACAGGCTGTGCAGCTCGTTGCCGCGGCCAGAAGCCTGGCTTGGGCACCAGCCCCGCCACTTCCTCCTGAGCTCGGTCTGCACCTGGGCGAGGGCAGAGCCATGGCCATGGGGTCAGAAGAGGGGACTTGGGCCTAGAGCAGACCCCAGAGGGCGGTCCTGCTGTGTGCACATCTTGTCAGCCTGGCTGGACGGTCTCGGGAAGGGAAGAAGGGAGGCGTTGCAGGGCAGAGGGCTCGGCTGCAGAGGACCTGGGGGCACCCACACCAAGCCTCAGAGTGAGCTGGGCACAGCAGGGACCATGGACAGAGGGCAGACCAGGCCAGGCCTTGGGGCACGTGTAGCCAGTGCCTGCACTGCTGAGTGTTCCCTGCCCGCCTTGCAGCCACCACCCTCTGCCCAGGGGGTTTCCAGGACACTGCTCTGCATCTGAGGGATCCATGAGCACTGAAGGGGACAGAGCAGGAACCAGAGGGGAGCAGGAGTGGGGGACGTTCCTGGCGACTTTGCTGGATATGAGCTCCTGGGACTCCCACTGCCAATGCCAGGTGGGGACAGGACAGGGTACTTGGTACTTGGCAGGAAGAGCATCTGCACTGATGGGCAGGATGGCACCTGACCAGCGAGTGCAGGAAATGGAGGTTTGGCCAGGCACAGGCCACACGGAGCGGGAAAGGGAACCGCAGCTCGGTGACGTGATAGCACGGGAGAGATGGGTGACAGGGCAAGGCCACAGAGGGCACCCACTGGGGCGCTACCCCTCCCACTCTGGGACTCACGCCATGGGCCGGGGAGCATGTGGGCGCACACGGGTGACCGTGCAACCGCCGGCTGGGAGCCTTCCTGTGCAGACAGAGCGGGAGTCACAGGAGGAGCCCAGATGGTGTGGGAGGCAGAGGGGACTGTGGACACCTGGATGGGGGGGAAGGCTGACCCATGGAAGATGGTCGCTCAGTGCTGGCCGGGGGCAGTTTGGGGACTCCCTCCCAAACCGCTTGTGTCTGCGTGCTTCCCCAGGCGCAACGAGACTGTACCTCACTGTTCAGGAAGCAGTAGAGAACTGCCACCGCCAGCCCCTGCAGGCAAGAAACACTCATCATAGGCCACTCGCGCCCGCAGGGGATGGCCAGCCCCACTGCACGTACATGGAAGGACCCGACACACAGCCCAAATGTGAGCTGGTACTTGAAGAAGATGCCCATGGAAACCGTGGCAAAGACCACGTAGTGCACCCCGAACAGGGGGATGAGCAGCAGGGTGGACTTGGTCAGCTTCCTGAACAGGGGAGGACACAGCTGAGCACGCCAGCCCCTGGCAGCTGGCCCTGTTCCTTGGGGATTCAGGTGACCCCCCCCAACATGGGTAGGACGTGCACATGCAGTGAGGACTGCTCCACCTCACTGCACAGCATCCTCCTGCAAGGAACTCCATCTTGTTTGCTGGCCACAGCCTGGGCTGAGGCTGGCCCTCGCTGGTGTCATGGCTGGACCTGGTGCCAGCATTTGAAGGGCAGAGGCGAGCTTTCCGTCAGGACAGGACACCGGCCTGGCTGCAGCAGGTCTGCCTGGGGGTCTTGCAGGGACCCTGTTCTCAATCACACATGCCCCGAGGGGCCAGCGGCAAACAGCTCAGCAAGCTGGCACTCCCCGGGACTGCACGCCCGCTGCAAGACGCCCATGCCTGAGTCGCGGCCACCGCCAGTCCTGCACTCACAATCTCTGGCCACTCTCGCTCTGTCCCCTACTCTCAGTTCCCAGCCCAGGACTGCGGTCAATGAGGCCGGCTCAGCACCCACGGAATGCACTCATTTGTACTGTGACCGCTCGTTGCCCCTGACATCTGGGCACGTCAGCTCCTGCAGCATAACTCGTACAATGCTGACAAACAGGACAAAATTGACCTGCACAGGGAGATGGGGGGTATGGTCAGCTGTCTGGGGCCTAGCTTCACCGAAGACAAGCCGGGCCCTGCCAGCCTCGTTCCGCCCTGGCACTGCAGGCTGCAGCAGCCAGGGAGCTTGCGCTGGGATGTGAATGCGCTGAGTCAGCAGCTGCACTGGCCTCAGTCAACCTGACTGTGCCTCCTGGATGCACCTGCCTTTCCAGGACGGCACTGACTCCGGCTCCGCCCCCTCCCCATCTCCCCTGGGAAGGCCCAGCAGAGCAGTCCCCTCTTCCCAAGGCACACAGCCCGCACGCTGCCCGGTGTGGACGCCACTTACTGCGATAGAAAAGAGAATTGGTGCCCGCATCATCCACCAGGGGCCACTGTGCTCATTGTGTCTCAGCAGCTGTCAGGGAGAGGAGGAAAAGCACACTGCTGCTGGCTTTATGGACCCTGTCACTGGAGGCCACTGCCTGTGGCCTCACCCCTGACCATGCTTCCAGACGCCACAGGCCCCTTTGCTGGGCCACCTCGTGTGTGCCGTGGTGCCCCAGGTGTCCACACTGCACCAGGGCACAGTCGCACTGCGTTAGAGGCCGCAAGGCCCTCGGTCCCTGTCCAATGGTTGCTATGTTTTATTCTGTGCAAGACAGACTACTGATGGCGACAGAAATCCCAGGGCAGCCCCAGAAATCCCCGCAACCCGGGGTCTGACGCTCTGTGGCTGCGGCTGGCACGGAACCACCGGGTGCCCTAGGACTTGGCTGTGCATGGACAGTCCTCACCCCATGTCCTCTACGAAGAGCCTGGCCACAGTCCACGCAGCCGTACACACCATGGGGATGCCCGCAGAGAGAGGCCAGTCACCCGCAGCCCCACGCTGGCTAGCCTGAGATGGCCACGGGGACAAGCCGTTGTCAGCCTTTGTCAGCGGGGTTGTCAGGGATGAGACTGTGTGAGGGGAAGACTGAGCAGGAACCTCGTAAGTACACGCGCCCATGCTCGTGCCTCTGAGTGGCGAAGACACCCGAATACACACCTGTACCCCACAGTGACATGTGTGAGAGTGGCGGTGTTCGTGATTCATGGGTGCCCCTCCCACAGCTCCCCCTTCCCAGTCCTGGCTAATGCGAGGCTCTCACAAACTGCTGTGTGGCCTGGACCTCAAGTGGCAGGGCTTCCCACCCCTCCCAGGCCCCTCAGGCTCCCTCCTGGCAGTGGGGCCATGTGGCAGCATCACAGGCCTGGGGGTCCAGGGCCATTGGAGCAAGGCTGTGGCCCTCTCGTCACCCTGGACCAGCCCCTCCTGATGTAATGGACCGGATCGGACAGGCACCTGTGGGTCATGGGGGGTGGGGCCAGCACGAGCAGTGCACAGTGGGCAGCAGGTCTTACCCCATTCAATCGGGAGGTAGGTGAGCAGGTACTGGTGGGGGGTGAGCACGGCCACTAGCAGCATGTGCAGGTACAGGCCCTCAACCAGCAGCCAGGAGAAGTTGGCCGTGGTGCAGTACTGGAAGAGCACCAAGCTCAGCCTGCAGCCTACCTGGAACAGCAGCCGGCGGGGCCGTTGGTCACGGCGGGGCCCAGGGCGCCCAACACAGCAGGCACTGCGGATGCGTGCAGTAGACATGCCCCTGGCACCCAGCCTGGGATTCGTGGGGTGAAGCATGGGGACGTGGCTGGGACACAGCCTACCTGTGGGCAGCGGATTCACTGGGCTGCTGGGCTATGTCCCCTCCTGTCCACTTGTCCCCACTTCCCACGTTCTCAAGCCATGCATTCCTGTCCCTCCCTGCTCCTCCCCACTGTCCTCTCAACAAGAGGTGAAAAACAAGATGGAGGAACAAGAGAAAGAGGCAAATAGATTACGTCCCTAGGAGCATTAAAGGGGTTTCTGCCGGGGGGTGGGGGGGAGTTACGTAGCATGGAAAATGAAGACCTTTGTGTTGGTACGCGCTTTGCTTTTTCAGCTTCGTGCGCCAACATGGAACTGAGGCTTTAGTCATCACGTCCACAGGCCGTATGCCCCAGCGCGTGTCTCGTGCCCCCTCGAGCACGGTGATGCACAGACACATGTGCAGATCTGCTGTGTGTGCTTGTGTGGAGGGGTGTCCGGGGCGATGTGCATGGGACACGCGTGACAGCCCAGGGCTGAGGAGCATTGACTGGACCTCCTGGACGCTTGCCCTCCCGTGCCCACTCCAGATTTCCTGCGCATGATCTAAGGACAGCCCAGGTGACAGGGAACGGCCACTCCTCGCTGCTGCCATGCCCTGCAGCATCATCTGCAGAGCATCTCAATGGCCACCGCATGTGGAAAGGCACAGTGACCAGAGGAAGGCAGCAGCATCCAGTATGCCGCCCCTGTCGCACGTCTGAAAGTGTGTGCCCAGGGCAGGTGGAGCTGGGGACAGACGCCCTGCCCTGCTCGCCTCCAAGTCCACAAGGGAACCTGCACCCTATCCTGAAGGGGCTGCTGGCTGCTCCCTGCTGGCCTGTCACCCGACTACTTCCTGGCATCCCCACCAGTGTCTTGAACAGGCGCTGACCACATTAGAGTTCTGGCTCAGGATATCACGCTGGGCCCTGGGGACACACCTCACCCCCCTGCAGGAAACAGCGCTCGCTCTGAGCAGCGCAGCCCCCAGCCCTGTGAGACCACAGTGCCTTCCCTCCTGGACTCGCCTGGGTCCGCTCCCTAATGACTTCACATCTCCTCTGACCCCGGCCCTGCGTGTGCCCCATGCCTCCTCCTAACCACAGTGACCTTCATCCTGCTGCTGGCCTCGGCCCCCAGGCCCTGTCGGCTAACCCCCCCACCTGCTCTTCCTGGAAAGACTTGCCATTTACTGGTGTGCAGTGGGCATCCCGCTCCAGGTTCTATGGGAGTCGGCTGGTGGTGGCCACGGCTGTGCCCATCTGCTGCCCCCGCCAAGTCGTAGTCATGCTCTTGATGGTCGGGTTGTGGCTCTGGTGCCAGTGCCGGCCAACACTGCTGCTGACTGCTCCCGCCGTACCCTGGCCTCGTCACTGAGCCCAGTTGCGTCCTGCCTGCCTGGCTGTTCCTGCCCCTGGTGTCACCCCGTTGCCCGCTGAGCCATGCAGCAGGTGGGGGCCGGGGGAGCCTGGCCTGAGGAAGTGTCTGGCCTGACGCCGGAGCAAGCAGGGGCCGCATCCACGGACGTGCTACGCCCACTGGCCCTTTTCGTCTCTTGAATGGAGCACGCCGCTGTGAAGCGCAGGTCCTGCAGGTCTGAGCCCAGTGCCCGTGGCAGATATGCAGTGTGGACGCGGCCTTCTGTCCTGGCAGATTCTTTGTTCCACCAGACAGCAGTCAGGATCCTGAACTTTGTCCTAGGCCCGCTTGTGTCCTTCGTTGTGAAAATCCACTTTCAGCAAGAACTTTATAAGCAGGTAGTGTGTACTGAATGCTGCATTCATCCTGGGGAAGAGTGTCATTCAGTAAATTATGATGAGACAATGTGGAGACACAAAGTTAAATCTATACAGGTCAAAGGTTCAAACATGAGTGAAATAAGATGTGTATTAGACAACGCACTGGGATAATTGTAATCTCCATAAAGAAGTGGCAATCTGCGTCGTAGTATGTTTAAGTAGGGTGGGTCTATAAAGGCTTTGGAAATAAGACATACTTCAGTTCAGTCAGAAAACAGAAAGCCTGGAAACACCTACACGTACTTTGCGTAAAAAGAAGACATCACCTGCAAAGACAGGATCCGCAGAGAAGGGTCATTTCAAAACCTGCTGGCTTTCACAGGACAAAATAGATAGAGTGTTTCTGGGACTTTTCCTAGTTTTGGTCACAGAAATGTAACGTGATGCCCATGTTTTGGAAATAAGCCAACTAACTGTAGGGTTTTTTTTTATAACTACTGTGAAACAGAGAAATCTCACTAACGCCCAATTGATGAGCAGCTGGGGACACTCTCACATGGAACTGCCGGAGGTCAGTTACAGACCCCGCAGGGGAACCCTCCCTAGGAAAGAATCATTAGTTAAGGGCCCCCACAGGAAGGACAGTGTGTCTCCCACCAGAAACTGACTCCGCAGCCTCTCAGCCAGTGAGAAATAGTTATTACCCTAAACTAACTCTTTTTGTCCATTGCATTTCCATTCAAAATCTCCATTCCAACTTTCTCCTTGTTCTCTACAAAATAACATTCCTTTATTTGCGGGACTTGCCTATGACTTTTGCTATTGTTTGCTTGTCTCAAATTGCAATTATTTGCTGTTCCCAAAGAAACCCATTTTTGCTGGTAAAATAACTAATATTTTAATTTTTGATATTTTTTACTGAGATGAAAATGTTATTTTATGTATCCTAGCCATGAATTTTTGTCATTAGTCATTACATAATTACTGCCTTGTGCTCTTGTCAAGTGGCATGAGCATTTTCTGTCCATGATTCACTTCTGATTTTCTATCATTTTCATGATTTACATAAGTACAGCTATCAGTGAAGGTTTCACATTGAGATGCAATCCTGCATTCGTAGTATCTGATGTTTTATAGATAGCAGAGTAGAAAAGATTTAATCACCTTTTCTTTTGAGGCACTTTATGTAAAACATAAATCAATAACTTAGACGTTCTAAGTCTCTAAAGCAGATATAGAGACTTATAGAAAAGTACTTGTAGAAATGGTCCCGGACAGTAAGATCTTCAGGAACAACTTCCATGTCCACCTCCTGGTATAATTTCTGTACCATTTTGTTTACCAACTGTTTGATTCATACAGAAGGATTGTGGATGAGATGAACATTTTGCTTCACTTCTTCGACATCCTGAACTTTCTGTAGTTCTTCATTTTTCTTCTATCTGTTCATTATAAATTTAGGTTGGTGTCTGAACTCTTCAGCTCTCCTCATTGCATCAATAGCTTTTTCATCCCGCAGCTCATGCTCGTATTTGACAGGTCCTTTTCTACAGTTTCCAAATCCACTACAGCTCTTTACCAACAGCTCATGAATGCTTTATTTTAGTCCACCCAAGCTTGCAAGAATAGCTCTTCTTTTTACTATTTTTATGACACCTGGATTTGCAGACTCGGAACATCTTACAATCCTTAAAAACATCATGTGGTGGCCAAAGAACATTGGCCCTGAACAGAAATAACACTTTTTATACACTTGTTGAACTGCCTGGGAACTCACCACTTAAACGCCAAGCTTATTTCACAGCCTTTTTCATTTTCTTTCCCCTGTTTAATTCCATCCCCTACTTCCACCCCTGACCTATGGATGTTGCCATCTCCCTTTTTTAGAACTGAATCTCTAAAGGTGGGTCATCTTCCCATATGTGCTGGCAGCACGCACCTGGTGCACTTGGGGTCCTAGTTCACCTGGGGCCTGGCGTACCCAGTGTATGGTCTGTAGCTCCATCTGGGGTGTGAACCCAGGACCTTCTGCATGTAAAGCAGACATGCTAACCACTGCGCTATGGAGCCAAGTCTCCGTTTCATTTTTAAGGTCAACATTATTCAATGGCTCACATAGGCATTCAGAGGAGACCTTGGACATCTCTGGGGCTCTTGAGCAAGCAGGTGCAATGCCCACAGAACTTTCTGAGCTGTTCATTCCCTCACTGACTCTGGTGTTTGAGGCTTGGTCTCTCCCTTGGACCAGAGCTGCTACTCTCATTGTGTCTGAAGCTCTCCAGGTTCTATTAGGAATCTATTTTATGTCTTGGTCCTTTTCTGATTAAAGTCCTCATTTTGCCTGCACGTACTCACTTGGCACTTCCACATGACTTGAAATCAGGCTGTTCTCTTGGAACTGTGCTAGACGTTGGCCTGATTTTTTTTTTTTTTTTGGAACTGGCCTGTTTCTACTGAAACTGAAATGTCCGACAACTGACTCCAGAATAGGATAAACAATATTGAAAATCTAATAACTGTTGGTCCACTAAAAATAGGGAACTGTCATTTGGGCCAAATAAAAAGTGGTCCCACTAGATTTTCTGATTCCTACCCTGTACATACGTTAAACCATCATTCCACTGACAAAATGATAGCTCTTGTGAACCAATATTAGTATGGGAATACTAATAAGGCCTCAAAAGGTGCCTGTCTCCCTAGTCCCGCTTGTTCAGAGGACAGCCCAGGGAAGCCTGTGAACACTGTCTCTGGACATTTCAAATTACCTCGTAGACCTTTCAAGATTTGGTGAATAAAGAAAAGCAGTAGCATGTAAATCAGGAGGAGTATAAACACTGTTTTGTTGAAACTCTATTGTCTGTGAAGAGGGAAAGTATCAGGTATATTAAGTTGTGTTAAGTCAATACTGTATTCTGTAATCACTACATAATCACTAAAACACTAATTTTAAAAATGTGTAGCTATCAAACTTCAAGATGAAAATATAAAATAAGATAAAATAGAATAAAAGAACCTACTTTAAATAACAAAATCAAACGACAAAATTCTCCCAAGGCAAAATAAAATCTTGACAACAAATTTAAAAAATTTAAAATGCTAATGCTGGAAAAATATATATAAAGGAAATGGAAATCATGTGTCTTTGGGTAGAAAGATTCAGTACTACAAATATGTCAATTCTGTATACATTAATGTAAGTTTTAATGTCATTTCAATAAAAATAGTTTATTTATTTATTTAAATTTTCAAGCAGGTTAAAAGAATACATGTAAAATGGACAAGCTTGAACTACAAGGGAATTTTGAAAACCATTAGAACTGGATGGGCTAGCCTATCAACATTATATACAAATATATGTGCATATATGTATTAATATATGTGTGTGTGTGTGTGTTTGTATGTATGTATATATGTATATATATACACATACACAACCATGTGCACAACCTCATTAAATCCTGTGACCCACACTTTTTTCCTTTCTCAATGATAATACCTTGACCACACAAAGTGTCCAATTTGCACCCAAAGCATTCCAGCAGGAAAATTCTTATAGTTCATCATGTCATACTTGTCATAAACTCTTCTTATCTAGAGACACCTGGTCCCAGCACTGTTGTTAAATTTTATGTATCTTACAAATGGGAGAGCTAAAAGAGAGACAATCGTAATAGAAAAACATTTAAGAGAAGATTGCATTTCAGTCACCAATTTCAAGACTATTGGACATATGTTTTTGGAAAGGTTGTTTATGGTGACACTTTGAACACAGTTTTACTAATATGACAGTGTGGTGAAATCATCCATTTCTTGAAATAACACTTGTCTGAACTTTGCAAGCAAGAAGTACTCTTAGAAACAGTAGTTATACATGAGCCTTTAAGCAGGGTATTTGATCCACTACACTGCAGCATTCATTTAATGAAATAACATTTCTATCAAATTATGTGAAAGCGGTGCATGTAGAAACATCTTTAATGTGTGTGTATGACTTTTATTTGCATTACGTGCTGAATACATACATTCATTGAAATAACACAGTTCTCAACTTTGCAAGCAAGTAGTAAGGCAGGATACCTAGCTTAGGGAAGACCCCCTTTGGGATAGGGCTCTAAAATTTTTCCTCAGTCCCTTAGTTGGTTCAATCTCTGTTTTGTTTTCAAGGGTGAGACTCTGGGCTCAAGAAACAGCCCAAGGCCAGAAGACAAGACAGATAGGCTTGGGACACCTCCTCCCATTTCACTGGCATGGGAAACAAGCCAAGACCAGGAGACAGACAGCTGTCCCATAATTCAGACAGCTGGGGGTGACTGTCTCTCTGAGCTGCCTGACTTTCCTCTCAAGAAACTTTCACTTTAATAAAATATGTTCTTTTCTGTTTGCTGTTTGTCATGTCCCCCAATTCTTTCTCACGGCATAAGACAAGAACCCTGTCACTGGAGCTCCAGGTTGAGTTCTCTCTTTGGAATACTGCTCTGCTGGAGCTGGGCACTCTTAGAAAACACTATCATACATGTATATTTGAATTGTGTTTTTACATGTATCATGGCAGTCACAGCACAGGACGCATATAAAACTGCTTAAATACACATATGCTGAGGGTGAGAATTAGGGGTGAGGAAGAGGGTTAATGAGTAAGGGTGTCTGGTGCATCAGGGTCTAGGATTAGGGATTCGGGGTCGGGGTCAAGTTAGAGAGTTAGGGTGTGAAGGTTAAGATTCGGGTTGTTGTTAGAGTTGAGCAGTGGGCAGAGTGAGGGTTAAATTCAAGGTCAGTGGATCAAGGTTAGAGTGTCAGGGTCATGGCTGAGGTCTAGGGGTCTGGAATCTAGGGTCTAGAAATCAAGGGGTTAGGGTCTAGGGTTTTTAGGTTTAGAGTTGTTGAAAGTTATACAGTTTTGGATAAGAAGTTAGGAGTTAGGGTTAGCGTTAGGGTTTAGGGTCAGCAGTAGGGTTAAGGTTGAGGTGAGGTTTAAACATAACTAGTTCACCTCTTCCTCCTTCCTTTCCATCTTTCTGAAGCCATCAAGACACAGGACACACCTAGCATCACAGGTGAGTCAGGGTTTGAGCTCCACCACTGTTTTTTCCCCTCACCCTGATCTCTACCCAGAGAAGAATGCAATGTCTTTTCTAGTCACTGACTTTCAAGTTTCGCTCATCCTCAGTCAGGGGTTGTGAAGGGCCTCAGCGGTCAGCAGTTTCGTCCCATCATTTCTTCTGGGAAGGGACTGCTAGCCCTTCTGTGCTAGGGCAGTCCCAGGTTCAGCACAGCCCTGGCACATGAGACACATGATAGACATGTGTGAATTTATACAGAACCAAGTGTGATGAACTGCCAGCCCCCAGGAGCAGCCTTCCTGAGTGCTGCAGGGGACCTCCTGGGACTTGCCAGCTCCTTTGTCCTATCTGATTGAGCAGCAGGAGACAGTCAGGTCTCAGACAGGACAGCCATTGGCCTCCAACCATCCAGGCAGTCATCTCTAGTTCTCCAGCTCAGTACAGTCTGGGTTCTGTCTACTCCAACCCCAGCCAATTGCTGAACTGATGGTACTGCCAGGCATTTGAGCAGCCACCCGGGAAGTCCAGGAAGCCTCTTGGAATGTTTCAATTCTCAGCATCCATGTGGGTGAGACAAGTACCTCTTTTCTCACAGCCTCAGCTTCTAAGAGAGGGGAGAACCCTGTAGACATCTAATGTGGATCTGACCACAGCAATTGTATGGCAGACTATGGGCTCGCAATCTCCTAGTGTTCTTGTTGTAACAAACATTTGCCATTCATACTCATTGAGAATCAAAGATACAGGAGCGATGGCCTCGCTAGTGTATATCATCATGAAAAGTAACTTTTTGCTACTATCTTATGGGCATATCTGGAACAACACCTGTGGGTTTGTCATCATGAAATGTTATTCTTTCTGCTGTCTCCGGTGTTTCTTATGAGTGATACCTGAGCTCATGAGAAGATTTTTCTGCTGCTATCTCGTGGGCCTTTTGAAAATTACACTTGAGTGTATGTCATTATGAAAAGTTTATTTTCCGCCCTTATCTAGTTTGCATCTTGGGAATACCACCTAAGTAATAAAAAAAAAAAATTCTCTGATGCGGTCTGGTGGGTACTTTGAGAACACCAGGTGTATGTTGTGATAGACATTTATTTTCTGCCATCATCTTGTGGACATTATGGAAATAACGCCAGCGTTTACCATCATGATTATTTCATCTCTGCTTCTACCTGGTGGACATTGTGAGAACAACACCACAGTTCTTAAGAGAATACATTTCTGCTGCTATTTGGTGTGCATTCTGAAAATAAATCCAAGGCACGTCGGTATGAAAAGTTTTGTCTGCTGCGATTTCGTGTGCATCTTAGGGAAGACGCAAGAGCACATTTCATGAAGTGATTCTCCGTTACCATTAGGTGGGGTGTATGTCTTGATAAATGTTTATTTTTGGTGTCATATGTGGGCATTTTGAGACTAACACCCAAATATCTGTCTTCACGACTATTCATTTTCTGCTGCCATCTGGTGGGTATTCTGGGACTAACACCACAGTGCATATCAAAAACATGTTTCCTCTCCTATCTTGTGTGCATTCTGATAATAAACACAAGGGCATGGCATTATGAGAAGAATTTTAGTCTACTGCCATCTAGTAGGCATTTAAAAAATACCACCTGGTTGTATGTCATCACAACTCTTCGCTTTCTTTTGACTTATGGTAGGCAATTGGGAAATAACACCGAATGCGCATGTTATGAAAAGTTATTTCTGTTATCTCGTGTGCTTTTTAAAAAAGATAACACCTAAAGTCATGTCATTACGACATTATGTTTTTCTGCTGCCATTTCATGTGTATTTTGGGAATAACACCGGGGAGCCTGTCACGAAAAATTGTTCTCTGCCACCATCTCGGGGCTATTTTGAAAATAGCACCCAGGTGTATATCATCATAAAAATGTATTTTCTGTTACCGTATCGTGGGCAGTTTGGGAATTACACTCTTGCGTGGATCATCATGCATATCTCTTCACGCTGCCATCTGGTGCACATGTGTGGAAAAACACTATTGTGCACATCCCGAAAAGCATTTTTCTTGCTATCGCGTGTGCATTTGAAAATACATGTAAGGCCATGCCATAATGAAAATTTTTTGTTGGTGCCATTTCCTGCGTATCTTGGGAAAAACACAGGTGGGCATATCATCAAATATTCTCTGCTCCCATCTTGTGGGAATTTTCAGGGTGTTTCTCATCATAAAAATGTAGTTTCTGCTGCCTTATGGTGAGCATTTTCAGAATAAATCACAGCATATGTTACAAAATGTAATTTTGTTGCTATTGCATGTGCATTCTGAAAATAAACTCTGTGAAATGTCATTATGAAAAGTTTTCTGGTGCCATTTCGTGAGCATCTTGTGAAAAACACAGAATGCTTGTCATGAAGTAATTCTCTGCTCTAGCCTTGTGGGCAATTTGGAAATGACATCCTACTGTAGATCATCTTAAATACTCATTCCGTGCTGCCATCTGGTTATCATATTGGGAATAACACCATGGCACATATAAACATTTATTTCTTTCGTTATCTCATAGAGTTAGAAAATGACACCTAAGGAAGTTTGGTTAAACAAAGTTCTTGTACATGGACATCTGGGGTGTGTCTTGGGATACACAAAGAAGTACATACCATGACAAATTATTCTCTGCTGCCATCTGGTGGGCATTTGAAAATAAAGTGTATGTTAATATAAAAAGTGATTTGCTGTTGCCATCTGCTCAGCATTTTGGGGATAGCAGAAGAGTGCAGGTCTTGAAAAGTTATTTTTGCTACTATCTTATGTGCATTTTAAAAAATGACTCCCCAGGGTACGTTTTCATAATTTTTTTCCCCGCTGTCATTCTCTGCAGATCTTGAGAATAGCACAGCAGTGCATGTCTTGAAAAAGTGTTCTCTGCTGTCATCTCGTGGGTATTGTGAAAATAACAGTGTATTCATATTTTTTTTCCTGCTGCAATCCTGTGGGCAATTTGAGAATAACAGAGTGTACGCCATCAAGTGTATATTTTCATAATGACACCTGAGTGGTCATGAATACTCATTCTCTACTGCCACATGTAAAATAGGTCACCAGAAAACTTTACACTCTACTGCCATCTGGTGGTTTTTTTTTTCTGGAATAACAGCATCTCATGAACAGTTATTTCTGCTGCTCTCATGTGCTTAGCACCCATGCGTATGTCATCATAAAAATTTATTTTCCGCTGCGGTGCAGGCGTGGACGTGTCTGGCGCCCAGGAGGCCAGGCTGGGGCTCAAGGGGCAGCAGGCGACAGCTTCTCCGGCCTGCGGCGGTAGCACCCTGAACTCGCCAGATCTCTTCTGATGTCTGAAGCTAAGCGGGGTCGGGCCTGGTTAGTACTTGGATGGGAGACCTCCTGGGAATGCCGGGTGCTGTAGGCTCTTGCCGCCGTCTCTGCCGGAGCCCTTGCGGAGCCCAAGGACTGCCTGCGCGACCCGCACCCTGCTCCGCCCTCACCTGCTCTCTTGCAGCCAGACCCAGGCTGTTTCTTCTCTCCGCTCCGGGCCCTTCCCTTCCTGCGCTAGGCCTGGCGGTGCCCCAAGGACTGCCATTTCTGACACAGGCGGGCAGTGAGCGCGCATCCTCGCGCCTCCCGCCCTGAGCCTGGCCCCCGCACGACCACCCTCCGCTGTGGAAGCGGCCCCTTCAGGGTGGCCGCAGGGTCTTGGGGTCACAGTCAGGGTCGGCTCTGCTTGTCGGGGCCCTCGTCTGCGTGTCGCGTCCCGCTCTCTGCGTGGGCAGGCACGGGCTCGCGCTCTCGCGCGCGGGATCTCCTCTCTGGTCTCGCTCTCCGTCTCTGTCCCTTTCCTCCTCACGGTCCCTCTCTCTGTGTCTGACCCCAGCCAGCTCCCGCGGCTGTCCCCTTCCGCGGCGAGCCCGTCCCCTCCTCCGTGGCTCTCACTGGGCCCCCGACCTCCTCCTTTCTCGGTCTCTGGGTTTCTCTGTCTCTCTGTCTCTCGGCTCTCCCTCCCTCTGTCTGTGTCTCTTGATGCAGAGAGTTCATGTGAAGGCGAGGGGCAGCGGACTGGGCGGGTCCCTGGTCCCGGTGGACGGAGAGGGCTGCGTCGGTCCGAAGCGGTGCCTCGGGCTCGCCTCGGCGGGGAGGGCAGGGGAGGCGTGCGTCTGGGTCAGGGCCGGAGCCCGGACTCAGCCGGGCCGCAGGGGCCTAGGTGCGCAGGTGGCCGAGAGCACGGCGGCCCACGCCGCGGCCGGGGTCCTGTCGAGCGGCCAAGACTGGTGAGGCGAGGGGCCCGGGGCCTGTCCAGTCCGGGGCCGCGGGAGCGCCCACCCACTCTTTCGGCACGGCCGGGAACCGGCCAAAGCCCGGGATGAGGGGGCGAGGCGGGCGCGCGCTCCCCCGGCCCCCCGAACCCGAAACCCTGCGCGCAGCGCTCCTGCGCTCGGAGCGCGGGTCGCCTCTGCCCGGCGAGGGGTCTGCGCCGAGTCACCGCTGGGGCCGCTCTCCCGCCAGCGCGGCGGTGCGGTGCGGGTGTCGCCCCCGAGAGGGGTTCGGGCCGCAGAGGCGAGCCTAGTCCACGCCGGCCGCGGCCAGGGCTGCCGCTCCCGCCCCCGCTGCGGCTCGGGCAGGTGTCTGTGAGCCCGGCTGCGGGTCGAGGTGGGGCGGGGACAGGGCAGGGGGCGAGGACAGGAGGAGGGAAGGGGGAAATGGAGGGACTCAGCGACCGCGGATGGTCGGCAGGACGCGGGAGTCACCCTTCTCTCCGCGTTTCCCCGACGCGTCGCAGGAGGAGGTCCCGAGCCCCCGGCGTCCGGGGAGTGTCCTGAGCCGCCCCGACTCGGCGACCAAGCAACGAGGCCCCTCGCTGACCACTTCGCAGCGATTGCCGGTCAAGATATAGTACCCCCTGCAAAAATGAACAATTTACAGAAGGAGCAGCGATGTTTTTAGAGTTGCATTCTGGAAGGAAAAGAGCTAAAAATGAATGAATAAGTAAATGAGTGAATGAATGAATGAATGAATGAATGAATGAGTGAGTGAATGAATGAATGAATGAAAGAAAACCTAAGAAGAATCAAAAAATCTTTTTACTATCGTGTCCTATCTGTCACGATGGACACACAGTGTATTCACATTTCCATTAGTCATCAGACTTAACCTCTAGTTGAGTTTGTGCGACCAGAAACCATACCTGCCTCACTCACTAGGACACCTCCAGCATCTAACACAGTGCCTGGCACATTAATAACTACTTACCCCACGAATAAAGTAGGACATCAACAAGTACTACACAGTCCCATGACCTCACCAAAACAAACTGTTATCCAGAAAAAGAGCGTTTCTTGACTTTTTGATGAAGATGACAGTTTTGCCATCTGACTTACCAACATTTTTATTGTTCCATTACATCTCTATATCTAGGGTTTCTTTATTGTCCACGTAATAATGATCTCTATAACGATGGGTTCCTTTTTTTTTTTTTTTCTTTATATGGCTTTTCTATCCACTTTGGACTTCATTTGAGGGTATTGCAGCTAATGGCAATTACTCTTCCTGTGCTATAAAATTAGTAGGTATACTGACATTGTATTTGTAGCAATGTCAAGATGTACAAAGAGTAAAAAAAAAAGGTTATTAAATGATTGCTTCATTTTATTGTAAAGATAATACTGTAGTTAATGGTTACTCAATAAATGTTAAACAATACTCATCAATTCGAGGCATGTATATTATTATACTTTGCCATCTCTCTTCAGGTGAATAATAGCACAACATAAACAGATAATGCGTGTGCTTAAGAGGTACAACTTATCCTTAACTAGTACAGGTACAGTTTGTATTATCTACTAAGTCACAAACCACAGCAAAAACCAGGGCCTCCGATCACATAATTAGTCATTTTGTTCATGACTCTGCAGATGGATCGAGTAATTATTCTGTCAGTTTTTCCTGGGCTTACTCTGCTGGCAGGTGGGCTGAGTCTGGTCTCAGCTGAGACAGCTGAAATGGCCAGGCACCTCTCTAGCCTTTCCCTCCAGGCTCCCTCACATACCTGGTACTCCCAGGATGACTGTGGAAGCTATGGTACCTCTTTACATCAAAGCTCTGGATCACAAGTAATGTCACTCTCACCACATCCTTCCACTTCCTTCTGCCTGCGTCTTGTCTAAAGAAAGTCAGCCAAAAGAAGTCATGAGGGCAGTTAGAGGAACAGACCCCATCTTTTCAGAGGAGACTGGCAAGGTCGCACTGCAAGGGGTGAGAACACAAGAAGGCGCGGCCTTTCGGAGGCTGTTCTGTAGCATCTGCCATAGTCCGTCCTCTGGCCACGACAGTTCACATCCTCCTCATGGGCAAGCTATCCTTACCCATTTCCAAGGCTCCAAAGTCAATCTGAACACCAAAGTCATCTCTGTGTATCTTGTTGCCTAAAGTCCAGGTCACACGTTTGGCTCCTTGGGCACAGCACTTGTGGATTAGAGAGCTGTGAACTAGAAAGACAAACAGTGTGCTCTCCTCATTCCCATCCACCCAGCCTGTGAGACAGTGATAAATATCCCACTTCATAAGGCGAGGGGAAGGAGGTACTGCTTTCAGAATGGAAAGTATACGGCATGCACTGAAGCACAGGGTTCTGAAATTCACCTGGGTATGTCGCCTGCTCCCTTGACCCTAGGGCCAGGCAACTCGTTTATTACAGCACAGCTCTGCCCCCAATATTTCCTCATCTATTGCTCACCTTGGCTCTTGGCCCTACCACTGAGTTCTTTCTTTTCCAGAAGACGTGGCTCCTGTCTGCAGCTAAGTAGCTTTCCCAGCCCACAGGAACAGAAGGCTAAAGGCCCAGAGGCACTTTTCTTTCTTTTTTTTTTTGAACTGTCTCTATTCCTTTGAATCCAAGTCAACTCTACATTTGAGTCCCTTTAGTGTCTTAGAAGCCTCTTCCACTTTGTCAGAGGAAGTCTCCAAGTCACTGCCTGGAATCCTTCAGGTATCTTAACCAGGAGTTTTACACTCATCCCCTTTGATTTGAATTGTATCCTGAAACTGTTTCTTATAGTAAATACTGTCCTGGGTTCTCCGTATTTCCTCTGAATTGTGTTGTAAACTGTAAATTCTTTCTTTAATTCACCTGTGCAGTGGGCAAAATAATGCTCCATGAAGATGTCCACATGATCACTCCTGAAACCAGTGAACAGCCCCTGCACGGCAGAAGCGACTCACCAGCTGTGATGAGGGTGCGGTTTCTCCAGGTGGGCCAAACCCTCCTATGTGCCTCTTGGAAGCTGAGAACCTCCCTGGCTGTGGCTAGAGACAGTCAAAGTGCGAGAAGGACTCATGTGTCCACTGCAGTCTTTGAAGACTGAGGGAGGGGAGTGAGGGGTGAGGGTGACCTCAAGAACTGGGGACACCTCTCAGCTCACAGCATTGAGGAAGCTTAATTTTACAAACACCGGAAATGAGCAGAGACAGGGTTCTGTCCCTGGGGCCTGTGGGAGGAGACATGGCCTCGCTGGCGCCCTGGCTCTGGGCTGAGAGCTGCGTGAGACTTTGGACCTACAGAACTGCTCAAATAAAATAAAATGGAGATCAGGCCTGAAAATCCCCCAAGCAGACAAAACCACAAGCCACATAAAACAAAATGAATCCAGCTTATTTCAAGAACATAAACAAAACTTACTTATTTATTTTAAATTCTTCTGATAATCATAAAAGAAATTTCAGTCACCTTCCTGAATGTTGTAAGATAATCATCTTTAGCTGATCCCCCATTTATAACTAATCACTGTAAAGGTGACACAGCAGATTCCTAAGCCATGCTGGGGCATCATGTTCTCTGGGAAGATAATGGATCTGAATTGTCCCACTTTGTGAGCTCTTCTTCTGAGAACAATTAACCCTCACTAAACACTATTTTACTCCTTTAGTTTCAGTTTTTACTGTCTCTGGATTTTTGACAGAAATATAAAAATAATAACTTTGTGTTGTTTAAGCTGCTAGGGTTTGTGATCATTTCTTATCTCTCTCGCTCTCTCCTGTGGTACCTTCTCAAGCAGTTAAGAGGAGGTAATTCTTACTTTTTAGTTCTGCATGGGAATTACTTTAGTGAGGTCAGCAAGTTCATTAGGTGCACTTTCTACCTTGCAGGTCATTGCAAGCAAAAGTCACTTGGTCCACCTCTGTTCTCTAGTCTCCAGAAGCAACTTCCTCCTCACGTTTCCAGCTCACACTGTCTGCTCTCTACCCGTTCTCACATTCACCTGCTGCCCGGCCCTGAAGACAACGCCATACATTTGGGATTTTGTTAGAGCAATGCTCATTTCTGTTACATTTTTCTATTGCTTTGCACTTTTAGTAGCACTTTGTGTTGCAATTATCTATTGTTTTGTGCTTCCATGACTACTTTCTTTTTCATTTGCCTGTCTTCTTGCAGCAATCCACGACCCTAAAATTTAGGGGATTAGAATAATAGAAAGATGCACTCAACTGGCAGAAGCTGGGTTGTCTGACCCTCTCTCCAGATGCACTTCCGTCTCAGGCTTCTTCACTGCATGGAGTCTCCGCATGCAGGATGCTCCCACAAGGCAAAAGCAGACATTGTCAGGCCTCATGAATCCAAGAATTTTAAGCACGTGTGAGGTCATGTCTACCACATGCTTTTGGTCAGAGCCAGCACGAGGCCAGCCCACATTGAAGCAGGCAGAGGGATAAATTCAGTCTGTGATGGAAGGTGGGGCAATGTCACATGAGCAGGGGCATGTGTGCAGGGATGCATAATGTGGGAGATCACTGTAAAATCATCTATCACAGCTCCCAACAGTATTTCGTGTAAGAAAGGCATAGAAGAAACCACGACTGATAGCTAGGCTCCAGAGCTGAGGGCAAAGAAGCAGTGAGGACTCTCACATACCAAATCAGCAGAAAGGCCTCTCAGTAACCCTCATTATCTCATCCATGGCAGCAGGAGGAGCAGGAGGAGAAAAGTGGGAATTACTGAAGCCAGGAACTGCGGGCTTAGGAAGGGCTGCTGTGGCTTTCCTCAGCCACTTTCTGAAAGCCAGTTGGGATTCTCTGGCTCTAAGAGAATCAACTGCAGGGTCTGGAAGTGTCTACATAAAAAGAACACTGGAAACTCATCTTCTAGTGTACATCACATTAGGACACAGGCCAGTCGACCTTTTCAAAGTGCATGTGAACTGTGTATCAATGGCAGGGCGAGCAGAAAGGCCTGTGAGTGGAGAAGCTACCACTTCTACTTTGATGAGAACATACGTTTTCAGTAGGCCAAGTGAGAAAAGTGAGAAATAGCTGGGCTTGCGCCATCACATTAATGCCAACACAAAAAGCTAATTTCTGAGTGAAAAAGAAAAAACAGCAATACTTGCCCACAGTGCACACCACTGAACATGAGAGCTGAGGGGGGTTGGGACAGGCTAAGCAGGACACTGGATTTGGATGGCCCGTTAGGAATTTGCAGGTTAGCCTTGTTTAGAAATCCAGTATTTGAGTACCTGTCAATGGCCAATCAGTGTCGGTCCAAGAATTAGTGTCAAACAGCATGGGGAGGACAACAACAATGGTCCATGAAGCCCTCAGACTCCTGGACAATCTAGAACCTGGAAGACAGAAGCTGCAGCCCACAGGTAAACTACACTCCCCACCAAGTGGTAACCAGAAAGAGGCACAAGCAGGCCACATGCTCTTCCCATTTTGGACCAGAGCTAATAGCCAGAAAAGAGGAAGTGAGGAAGCGAGTGTTTCCTTAGTTCCCCAACTCTCATGGCCTCACAGTGGCCCCCAGCACACCATCTCTTCCCTCCCCTCTGTTCTGTGGTTGAGCAGTGTCTAGAAACCTGGAGCAAGTGGCTGCTGGCTGTAGTGCTAGCAGCTTGGGCTTGGTCCCTCTGGTAATGCACAAGGTGTTATTTGGGGAATAAATGTTCAGTTATGCAAGATGAATAAATTCTAGGTCTACTTTCCATCATGGCGCCTACAGCTAACAATACTGTATTGTACAGTGACATTTGCTAAGGGGATAAATTTATGGTCCTCACCACATATACAAATAATAATGGTAATAACAATGATAAATAAAGAGGGTGCGAGGAAACTTTTGTAGGTGGACAGATATGTATATGGCATACTATATGGGTGAGGATGGTTCACAGGTGAGATCTCCAAACTCATTAAGCTGCATATATTAATCAGGTACAGCTTTTTGTATGTCAATCACACCTTCATAAGAGTGATTTAAAAAATAAAATAAAATAGGAGAGAATATAGTCACCCAAAGCACTAACCAGATTGCCTGATATAGTGAATATGCAATTAATGAGATGATGGTTTAACCTCAGCTCAGGACTGGGAGCCAGCCTCACAGACACCTGGCAGATGGTTCCCATGGCCACTGCCCCAGCCCCCAGGCAAGTACTGCTTCTGCTGATCCCGACTCCAAACAGAGACTGGCTCCAACTGGTGCTTGCTTCCAGCAGTTGGAGAAGGAGGCCTGCTCCAGACATGCGATACTTTATTCTAGCTACTTGCTATCCCCCCTTTTTCATCCAGGTCCCTAAATTTTGGCTCCTGTAAAAACCTGGTTTTGCAGTGTGGATGTTTTGAAGTGTGAGATCTGTGTTGCCTTTGTTTTCCATCCTTGAGTCTAGAGATAAAGGTGGGAAAACTGAGCATACCATGAAAGCAACAATGATATCAGGTGTGCTCTGCCCTTCACATCCCCAGACTTCAAAGAAACAGCAGATTGCTCACCTCATTTTACACACAGCACTCTTCAAAGACGCATCTTTGTACACAAAATTAAATCTAAGTTTTATATCAATTATGTTTAAAGACTGTTTTAGTTATTAAAAATAATTAAGTAATTTGGGTTAACTAATGTATACACTTCTGCTAACTGTTCTAAAATGGAAGCTTAAGCTTGAAAAACCCTATTTACCAAAGCTGGGTCAGGAATGATGTCTCCAACCCTTGCGGCTGAACAAACTCCATCCCATTGGCTCCTCCGCCCCGGGGGAGGATCGGGGACAGAATGGTTGTTGTTGTGCAGGAGTATTCCTCACCGGCACGCAGCCCGCACAGCGTGGGTCTAAACCCGTGCCTTATCACCATTAGCTATCAACCGCTTGTCCTCAAAACGGTGCATGGTACGGGTATTGAAGAATGTGAGCTTGAGGGTGGTGTTGAGCGCTGGTGAGAAGGAGCCAAGGAGTTGGTCCTGGGTGGATTCACCAATCAGTGTAGAGTTGGGTTTGCCCTACTCCAGACCTGGTCCTCTACTCAGGGCGTAGTCTCCATCCAGTGTGGACCACCATGTGACCCCCACGTGAGCATGAGTGGACTCCCTACCCGCATATTACACTCATGTGATCTAGCATGAGCCCACATCGCGTATGCTCTGCCTTTTCAGAAAGCCGGAAGAAGCTTCTTGAGGCTTCCCGTGGCTCCATTGTGTGAAGCAGTCCTCATATCTCAGCAGCCCTTGAGTGCTGCACCACTGATGGGTGAATAGAAAAAGTGAGAAGTGTCCCAAATCCAAATGTCCCAAATCTGGACAGCAGTGCCAAGTGTGGGGAGGGCAGCACGACTGTCTTCAGATGACACAGCAGAGGACACTGCAAAATGAGGAAAATTATTTAAAAAAAATCTGAGATGTAGCATAGTGAGGGTGAGGAGTGCTAAACGTGGTGCATCTGTTTTTTGCTTCATGTTATAGAGGAACTAAAAATATTTGGTCTATTAGTCTACATGTAACAGAGGGAATTACTTCTACCTTACTTCCAACCTGCCTCTTCCCCAGGCTAACAGCTCCTTCTACACTTATTGTCTGGAGTAGTTCTGCCTGAAAGAAGGGGTTTGAAGATTTTGTAGTTTTTCTTAGGTCTCAGATTCTGTGTCTTTCCACACAAGATGAATTTCAGAGAACTATAAAAAACTTCCATTTTGTCATGGAAAATTAATGGCTGGGTTACCACTAGCTCCTGGAAACTTCTGTAGCTGAGAGATCATGGTCTTCCACTGGCAGAAATAAACATTATTTTTGTTTACCCTGTCAGCCTTCTTGAACTATTTCTGTGGGTTTTGGGAGAATTTAGAAGTGCTTTGAGTCCTTTCCTTCTCATCTATACTTAGAGTGTCATGGAAAAATATTTGTGAAGCTATAACCTGTGTCACTGGAAAGGTTCTCATCTTATTCTGTGAGAAAGAATTCCAGGGAAAGATGAACAGCTGGAGGTCTTGTGTGTCCCATGACCAGATTCTCTCTTCCTTCCACAGAAAGAATCCAAAGGCAAGATGAACAACAAGCAGGAAAGCATAAAATTTATTGTTAAAGTACTCAGTTGAGGAGGTGTTGTTCAGGCTTAACTCGAGAGAGAAAGAGGGAGGAAGGGATGGAGAGAGAGAGGAGAGGAAGAGGGGAAAGTCTTGCCAAGATGGCTTGTTATGAACTTTTTGTTCTCCCTGGAGGAAGACCTTGGAAATTGTGGTGCCAGCTTGGCCTCGTTGTCTCCTCCCAGTAGATGGGGAACTTAGTTTTCTGCCTTTTCTTTCTCATATGATGTTTCTAGAAATGTCTTAGTGTCAGGTACATAATGGGAGCTGCACTATTTGCAATGTGAATATTATAATATTATAATTCACCAAAAGTTTTACTTTGGCCAAAGATGAAATCTAGGCTGGAAAAGATCAGTTTTAGCTTATTACTTCTGCTGCGGCTAAAATGGAGAGGTCTGAAGAAAGGAAATATTTCCAGAGCCATATCCTGGAGGGGGAGGCAATGTCCCTGCACTACCTGTTCAGGACCTCACTTGGACTTAGCAACTCCTCATTTTGTTAATTGAAACTTTTCTTCTAGAGATGGTCATTTTTAGTGTCTTTTTTGTCATTTGACATAACAAGAAAATACCATAAAAATAGAAAGCCTTTGGCGTCTTTAGTTACTGCTTTCAGTCACTATTAAAATCCTACCTATAATGGTCAGACTGTGGATTCTTTGAATAAGAAAAACTCTCAATCAGAAAATGTTTTATAGAATTCTCAGGACAAGCAGCCAGTTCACTGGTAAAACTTCAGGGTGTTTTCTGTAACTATTACTAATTCTGTTTATGTTGTTATCTCTACTTGTGAAACTTTTGTGTTTGTCTATATAACATGTGATGATGTTTTTGTCTCTGACTGCTATTATTAGCTTGTAATATTTAATTAGCTTAAAGGAATTCAATGCTTAAATAAATTAAGAAAGAAAATAAAAACGAACACAAATGCGTTTCAGGATCATACAACCAGAGACAATATTTAATGTTAAAGCTGGCTTAAGTTTGATTGAATTATATAGACATGTTTTTGAAAGCTATTAATATAAACTATGTTTTAGCTGGGTGTACAAAAATAAGTTTATGTTAGCTGTGTTACAAAGTATATAAAAAAAATAGCTTGATATACAAAATACCAAGAAAAATCAATATAATAATTGGCTTTGCAATCTCACAGTTTTAACTAATAAATAAAATAGATACTAATAGAGATTTTTAGGTAAACTAGCAATAATTATTTGTACATGTACATTTAAAAGTTTTTCTAAGTGTCTTTGGTGAGCTGAAACTTTTAAAGTTTTGTTATTTAAACTAAGTGATGGTAATTCACAATTTTACTCTTGCATGAGCAACAAATAAGGGTTTCAATTTTTCTGTATCATTGCCAATGTTTGTTATGTTTGCTGTTCTCAATTACAGACATTCTAGTGTGAGTGAAGCTCTATCACATTGTAGTTTTATTTGCCATTTTTGTCATGACTGACAATGTTTAACATGTTTTTGTGTGCCTGTTGGTCAAATCATATGTCTTCTTTGGAGAAGGGTGTAATCAAATCCCTTGTCAATTTTAAAATCTGCCTGTTTGTTTTTTTGTCAATGAGTTTTAAAAATATTTTTATTCTGGATAACAGACTCTTATCAGAGATATAATATGCAACTATTTCCTTTCATTCTATAGCCTGTCTTTTCACTTTCTGGGTAGCTTTTTTTGATGTACATAAGGTTTTAATTTTGAGGAAATCTAATTTATTTATTTCTTTCTAGTTGTTTCTGTTTGGTGTCTGTTCTAAGAAAACATTGGTAAATTAGAGGTCATGAAAACTTATCTCTGTTTCCTTTGAGAGTTTATAATTTTACCTGCTCTATTTAAGCTGTTTATTTATTTTGAATTAATTTTTTGCATGTGATGTGAGGTTAGGATCCCATTTCATTTCTCTTCATGTGGATGGCCACTCACCTTGCTCCATTTTTTATCCCCTTTTTTTAGCCATTTTAATATTGTCTCCCCTTCTCAGATATCAATTGGCTGTCGATGAGTGGGTTTATTTCTGGGCTTTCCATTCAGTATCATTCATCTGTCTGTATCTCTTTATGCCAGTATCACAATGTTTTAATCACTGATGCTTTATATTAAAAATTAAAAGTATGAGCCTTTAACTTTGATTTTCTTTTTGAAGACTGTTACAGCTCTTTGTGGGGTCCCTTGAGATTTTATATAAGTGGATCAGCTTGTACATTTTTCCCAAAGGCTTCTGTGAATTTTCATAGGAATCATATTGAATCTGTGCATCAGCTATGTACAGTTGCCATCTAAACAGTATTAGATCTTTCCGTCATCATGAAATGGCTTCAGTTTTTAGTGTACAAATCCTGCAGTTTGATTAAATCCATTTTAAAACATTTATTAACATTGACATTATTTAAAATGTGATTATTTCCTTAAAATCTTCTCAAGATTATTCCTTGCTCGCATACAAGAGTAAAATAGATTGTGGTTTTTTGATACTGAGTTCTGTAACTGCTAAAATTGTTTACTTACTCTAAAACCTTTTTTTTTTTTTTTTGATTCTTTAAGAAGTTCTATATCTAAGAGGTTTATAAATTAGAGGGCTAGGATCAGGATTGGGGCTGGGATGGAGTTTGGGGATGAGTTAGGGCTTCAGGTTATGGATTATAGTTTGGTTATGGCTTACAGTTACTGTTTATGGTTATGTATAGTTTACTGTTTTTGGTGATAGATCATGGATTACATTTAAGGTTTCTTTTTATGTTTAATTGGTTATGATTTATCATTATCATTTATGGGTAATGCATTATGGTTATAGTTTTGATGCAAGACAGGGCAAATTTTTTCAAGAGGAGGGAGACCAACCCCTTCCCTGAGAGAAGAGTAGGTTTTTTGGTAGAAAGTGTAGAAAGAAATCAGCTTGCATGCCATAGTGAGAGTCAAAAGGAGAGTTTATTGTAAAAAGGAGAAAAGCAAAGAATAGAAATAGCAAAGACAAAAAGCCAAGACAAGGAAAAGCCCCGTGTATTGTGGGGAAGTCCAGTTTATATATCATTCTTTAGTTCCCATGAGTTACAGTTTCAAAACTTTGTTTATCCGTTTCCTTTGCTATAGACAAACAGTAAGAAAGGATAGGAGTATGCAGCATGAAAAGCCTACTGGAAGTTCCCAGCTATCCTGTGGCAGTTCCCATAGGTTATCTATGGTTTTAGACACAGGGAATGAATGATTTTATTTTGTGTAGGGCAGACACTTAAAGACTCTGTGTTCCTTGTTTCCCCTTTACAGGTGTGGGAAATGGGTTAGCAATGCCAGCAGAAATCTTCCTTTGTTCTGCAGGTACCCTTATGGCCTGACAACAGAGCTAATGAGCATATTGTAGTCTCTGAATGTAGCTCGACTTAACCTTTTATTTCTCTTGCCACTTCCCTACATTAGTTTAGCATTATTATTAGGGTGTAAGGTAAACTTGTTACACAACCAGAGAAGTTTTAAAAGCAAGCTGTTATTGGGAGAGGGCTCCCGGGCCAGGTTCTCTGGTCCAGAGAGGAGAGGGGCCAGAGAAGTCACTCCCTGGAGCGAGAGGGCATAGTTTTACGGAGTTATGTTGGGGTAGGGGATAGAGTTGGAAATGTTAATTAAATGTTAGCCAAGCATCTGGATTAGGGTTGTGGTGCCAGGGCTCTAGGCTCTTATCAGTTGGGCGTTCCAGACTTTGGACTTTGATGTCTGGCTGGAAAGTCTGGATTCGGATATCAAGCTGGGAAGTCTCCAGGCAGGCATCTGGCTGGCCCTTCCTGCTGCCAACCTAACATAAAGTTTTTGTTATGATTTACTGTTGGAACAAAATGGCCCTTAACTTTTCACCCCCTCAAACCCTGTAACTTTCCATTTACCTGAAGTGAAGCTGACGAAATCCCCTATCCCAGGATGCTTAGCAACCCCACTGGCGCGAAAAAAGCCCGCCGGCGCCAAAAGCCCCCTCCATCTTAGTGAAGGTCCAAGAGACCTATCAACACTAGCCCCCCCTACCACAATCCAATCAACACCCTACACGGACACTAGCCGTCCCCAACCGGATCCTCCCCCTATATAAGCTCGCTCCTCCATTTAATAAATTGGAATTCCTCTCGGACTACTGCGCGTTCTGGTGATTTCTTTCATTTACAGTGATGGCCACAGAGGAGAAAAATGAGACTGAGCGCCAGGGGTTTGTAGGTGGAATAAAAGATGGAATAAAAGTGAGGATAAAAGATGGGGTGGACCTACAGGGAAATGCAGAGCATCGCCTTCAAATGTCCAGTCTAAAGGGCTTAGACTAAACCAGGCAGTGGTTTGGATCAGTCTGCTAGTGTGAGGTGAGGGGCTGGGATGCATGGCTGCATGGCGGTGCTGAGAGCCGTTAGGGAGGAGCCAAGGGGCGGGTCCTGGGTCCATCTGTCAAGCAGTGCGGACTCTTTTAGCATAGGGCTAGCTTTCACTAGTGTCTGGTCTTCAGGCTGAGTGCATTAATGCTGGGTTACTCGGGTCAAGTGACACCCACAGAACACTGACGTTTTTGCGTGACACAGCGTAAATCCATGTAGAGCAGGTGGCTTCTCATGTATGCAACCCGGCTTCGCCTTTTTAGGAAGCCCGAGGCTTTTGGTGGTTCCACTGTGCTGAGGCAGTTCCGGTACTCTTGCAGCCCTCTGAGTTGCTCCTCGGACAGACAAGGGAGAAAAGGTGAGGAGAAGCTTTGTGTCCCAAGGGTACTGAGAGGGAACGATAGGCGGTGTCAGTCTTTAGAGGAGCCGGAAAAGGAACCAGCTTGATATGGAAAATTCTTTTTTTAAATTTTTATTTCGTGGTGTCAGGTAGTGAGGGTGAAGAGTAATGAATGTGTGTCTATTTTTTTGCTTCATAGTTCAGACGAATTAAAGTGTATTGGTCTAAATGTAATTGGCATTGCTTTTACATTAATTTTAGCCTGTCTTTTCCCCAGGCTAACAGCTCCTTCCATAGATATGCTAATAGAGTTGAGTCCTGTGTGAATAAATAGATTTGGAGGTTATTCACAGGAAAAGAAAATTAATTCTGTCCTAATGTAAGGCTGGTTCTTGCAGAATGGGAATGAGGAAAGGTGGGGAAAATAAATCTGTGATAAGGAGTGCTGTAGAGGGTTTGTGAGGAGACATCTTGGGAGAGGAAATTTAAATAAGACAGTAAATAGGAGTGGAATAAATATAACCAAGTAAAAATTTAAATATCAAAAGAAAGCTTTTGTAAAAGCAGATTTTAATTATTCTTTTTTTAGAATGACATGACAAAGTTTTCCTGCATCCTTCTGCTCCAGATATTATGAAAAGTTTTCTGACTAGAAATCAAAAACTGCTTTTTAAAAATAGTTTTCTGTCTTAATCAAGTGCTCAATGACTTAAGAGACAATTTCCTCAATCCTAAGAACCAAAGCTTTGCTTTGTCACTTTGGTTAAGTGAATCATTTAATATTGTTTCATAATAATGCACTAAAGAGAAACATGAATGTCTAGAGTGTTTTTGAAAGCACAAACTTATTCTGTGGTTCCAAGGCTCCCTCTCCAAGGACAAATACAAATCATAAATACCTTTTCACATAAATTAGAAGGAAGCTTTAGCTATGTTCAGAGGTAAACTTAATTGTTTTCTCCTGCCAGAAAGAGTTTGGCTCCAACTCTTCTTTTATATAATCTTATCCTTCTGTGGCAGTCCTTTTCAAATGAAGGTGTGACAGTTTAGAATGAGTCACCCAGAAGTGTTAAGATGGTTTCCAGCTAAGAGTAAGTTTATCTTCTGGGTAAAGGAAAACTACTGCCCACTCTTTAACTATCCAGAACTATTTGAATGGAGAGTCTTGCCCATATAATAGGAGTTCATCAGCCATCATCTTCATTTGTCCCACTTACAGGGTAGGGCAAGCTAATGTGTACTAAATGTCTATTCTTATCATACTGCAATGACCATTTTAAACTCCCCAGACACCTTACCATATCCCTAGCTCAAGATGTTTTATACACCCAAGTTCCCATTCTAATACCCCCAACTCTCTCTCTCTCTCTCTTTCTCTCTCTCTCTCTCTCTCTATCTCTCTCATATGTATAGTCTCTGACTCTCACACATGTGGGGTTCTCATACATAATGTATGTATTAAGTAGCATTATTTTCTTGTGCAAATCTTTCTCACATCTGTATGATTATTAGACCAGACAGTTTGGACCATGAGCAAGATAAACTCACCGGTGGGACACCTCACTTTCTGTGATGCCGCTGTGGATGAAGAGATGCTCTGGCATCTGACACAGGCCAACCTAGTAGTGTAAGAATTCTTACCATGTCTGCACATCCAAATTCTTTAATGACGACCAGAAATTTTATGTCCTAAATACCTACTTAGTCCCTGTTGTTGGGAGCCGAAAGGCCTTCATCCTGACCGCCCAGCCCCCCGGCATGAGAACATGCCTTTTTGCCCTGTTTGTTCTGAGAACTAGCTGATCATAAATTGTTACAGAGAGCTGCCCTCGTGCTGGAAGGTTATCACCATCTGCAGCTGCCCACCGCCTCCTCCCTAGTTCCCCTTTCCTTACACTCCCCCATTTCACACTCCATGTCCTCTAAACTTTTACAGCCCCTCACCCCAGCAACCAGGATCCAATGAAATTGTAACAGGTATCTCCCTGCCTAGTCAGTCCTGCCCCCCTTTGTTCTTTCTGTATAAATATACCCGCTCTAAAATAAAAAATTTGAGGCTTGATCAGAATACTGTCTTGCCTCCGCTCCTTTTTCCACCCATTTCTCTCCAGGTTAGGTCCTCCTCGAGCCCGCGAATAACTAGGTCCCGCGGGTCGGGACAAGTGGCGCCCAACGTGGGGCTCGAGGCGTGGATCTGAACCGGGCGGACCACAGAAAGCCCTGTACGTCCGGACCCCAGAAGTTCTAAGTTTGAGGACAGCTTTCACCGCTCATGGAAGCCGATCGTCCTCGGTGAGTATTCCTCGTCCGTCCATGAAATGGGAAAACCCCCCTCCCTCAGGGAAAAAGGAGTTGAGTGTTTAAAAGAAAATTTTCGAGTCTAGAAGTTAGTTAAGAAAAGGCACGAGAATTTTCGAGTCTAGGGATTAATTAAAAAAGACCCGTCGTCTCTGGGCTCCCTAAAGTAATATAAATTAGGCGCCGGCATCAAAAATATCTCACCAATTAGGAAAAAGAGGCAGGTCGTCGGAGCGACCCTCGCCCAGAGACCCCCTAAATTCTTTAGGATTCTTTTTTATCCCCAGATTAGTTGTTGATGATTCTTTCTAAAGGATTTAAGAATAATAGGATTTCACATGATATAAGCTATAGCTTGGAATACACTGCCACGATGGTCTCCTCTTACCCTCCCTTTGCTCCTGCCATCTGTTCTTCTGTTAGTTCTAGCCCTATTTGGTGGCGACTATCAGCCAAACACCTTGAAACTTAGACTCTTTCTGCCATTTGCCATCCTAATATTTCTTGGTAGTGTCTTCCTTCTCACTTGCTTTTAAAAGAGATCTCTAAAAAGGGAGAAATGGGAGCTAAATTGTCTAAAGAAGCGGTTTTCATAAAAGACCTAAAAGTTTCCCTCAGAGAAAGGGGAGTTCGGGTTAAAAAGAAGGATCTCATAAATTTTTTCGTTTTTATTGATGATGTTTGCCCTTGGTTCATTGTAAACGGACCAGAGATCCACCCCAAAAAATGGCAGAAGGTCGGAAGGGATTTAAATGACAAATTACATCGTGAAAGGCCTGATTCCGTCCCCTCTACTGCCTTCTCTTACTGGGGGCTAATTAGGGACATTGTAGAGGCAGCATCTGATGACCCGGATAAACAACAGCTTTTGTCAGTTGCGGAATAGTGTCTCCGTCCCCTGCCTCGAGCGGCCTCGGTGGTTTCTGCTTCCTCTGACAGGATCCCTTCCAAGTCCCCCTCAGTCGTTATAGACATTACAGGGGGCCCGCCAGCCGCCCCTACAGACTACCTCCCTTCAGACTCTCTCTATCCCCCTCTCCCTAAGGAAGCCTCGTCTTTAGAGGCCCCAATGAACTTCCCAATTTTCTCCAAGACCGTAAATAATGACCCTTTAGATTCTAGAGATGCAACTGTCCTGGAAAATGAGGCGGCACACTACCACAACCCCGATTTGCCCCCGCTCCTTTCAGCGCCCCCGCAGAGGCCCCCCCCCATGCTCCCCAAATTTGTACCAGGAATAGAGTAGAAATTGCATTGTGCTTATAGACCACGGAATTCAGGTCAGGAAAAAAGAATAAATAGGACTTTTAAGGAAACGTTGACTAAATTCGAATTAGAAATTAATGAAAACTAGGTAAGCTTCCTTCCCTTAGCTCTTTTAAGAGCACAATGCACCCGCCTACTATCAAAGAAATCAGGTTTATGTGTTTAGGCTTTTTAAAAATTTTGTAACAACTATTGGATAAAGAAATTTAATAACTCGCTGTTATTGAGAAATTTGTTTTTCACTTGTAATTTCACATAAGATAATTCCTGTAAAATGTTGTTTACTAGTGTACCATATTGTTAAAAGCCAATGATAAATAGGTAATTGTACTTATTATACTTAGAAAAACAGTATATTAAATAGTTGAGAACATTATTTCAAATGTAAATATTTAGATGAAGTTTTTGTTTCAATATTCATTTACTGCATCAACCATAGTCTCAAATTTCCTTTTAAACAGCTTAGTTTCAAAATCTGTAAAATGAACTAAGAATCTTGAGTATTAATTCATGCATATAAGGCTAATGTGTTTATAAAGCATAGATCTTACTTTGATTGTATAACTCTAAGTAAAGACTGCTGTTTTTATACCAACCACTCTGGCATAATTCGAGATAGTCTCTAGCCTCAGTAAAACAAAGACCTTTAATATTAGCTTTTCTAGGACTGCTATTTAGGCCATGTATAGTAAATTGCTTTATAAAGTATATTAACAGAGAGTCCAGGCTGTTAAATTAATAGTATTTTCTACTCAAGTAACAGGGGTATCTCAGTTTCTGCAATTTATAGGACATCAAAGATTTGATATGTGTCTAAAAACCAATGGGAATGTGACAGCCTACTAAAATGTAAAAAAGGTAAAAGTTAATTAAAAGTCCCAAAACTTGACAAAAGAAGTCTTTACCTTAGCAATTTTTAATTGGGACAAGAATGCCTAGTTCCTAGAACTCTTAACTGCTTAATGTCTGCTATGAAACTTGTGACAATGAACTCTTTCATATGCTAAGAGCGCAACATTCCAGGGCACAGATAAGGAGAACATCTGCAAGGCCATGTTTAAAACTAGCAAATTCCCTGGCTACATTTATCTTTGTAATGACCAGTTTCTGCTAGCTTTGTAAAAGATTAACTTCTGTTCTCTTTTTAACTTCTGTTCCGGATCTCCTAAAACCTGAAACCCCCGGCCACCTTGAGTAAGGACTTGCTTCGTCCAGGGGGCGGCCGCTGAGAGATTTTTCTCAGCCCCAGACGCCAAGCAGCCTTTCTCAGGAGGGCAGGAGGAGAAGAAGTTTCACTTTAACTGTAATTGGGCACGAGCCACCTAAAGCAGCTTCACTGGTGAATAAGACTGCGTTAGCATCTATCTAGATGCCTAAGTTCTGTTCCTGTCTGATTGGGCCCTTGGTTGACTAGCGGAAGGCTGGACGCAGCAATACTTCCCTAGTTCGGTCGGTCTGAGACGTCAGACTCTGACCCTGTACATGTTTTGGTTCTGGTTTCTGATGCGCTAGCGTTTTGTGTTATCTGTAGTTTGTCTTGTCTGTCTTGTGTCTGTCTGTCTGGGCTGGCCGAATGTACTGCTACCCTCCTATACTTATTTTGATTCCTTCCTTAGGTCTGGCCTCCGTGGCCCCGCCCGACTGGATGCTAGGTGAAAGGCTGATCCTAGCCCTGGCTTAATTGGCTCTTGTGGGGATTTTCTCTTTTCTTACCTGTTTTCACTAACATGGGTCAGGCTTCCTTCTCAAATCATCCTATGTTCTCCCCCGTTTCAATACTTTATCCATTTTAAGGATTTCAGGAAACAAGCCCAAGCCTACGGAGCTAGAGCGTCAATCCCTTCAACCTTCAAAGGTTCTGCCAGCTAAATTAGCCCACGTTTGGAACAGAGTAACCATCAAAGGGGTCATTCGACCTGCAAACAGCCTTCCAGCTGCGAGATATCATCTGTGGTAATCAGGTTTCTTTTAAAACAATACAGAGAATATGCATTTGTGTTAGAGATTTAGGTCTGAAGAACGGCTAAACATAAAAACTGATTAAGTGTTTACAGAGTGTCTGTGGGGCGGAATCCTGAATAGTCAAGTCTCCCTTCTGGCTAGTTCTTCAGTTTAAGTTGGAATTTATTTTTATTAGAAAATAAATTAATAAAAGATCTCTGCTTTAATTGGTTTAGAAAGAAATAGAAATCTTATAAATTACGTCTTCCTAAAATTGTCAGAAAAATAGAAACTAATTCAAATGTTTTGTTTTTGTTTTATCAAATCTACATGATCTGAGATAATCTTTGGTAATAAGAATAGTTTAATATTATAAGTTAAGGAAAAATAATTATATCTTCAAGTTATCAGAAACACAATTTTATTCTACCTGTATTCGTCAGGTCATGCGTATGCTAATTCTACTAGTTGTTCAAGATTACAAAATTATAAAATTGGTATATTCATAAATTTGATAATCTGTTAAATGCGGATACTTAAAAACAGTCTTAACATTAAGAATGCTAAGGTTTTTTATAGTCATATTTACCTTTGAAATCTTTTATTATTGCATTGGTTAAATGGGTAACTAAGTATTGTTTCATAATGACCTGTAATTCTATTTAACCAGGTAATCAACCTTATAGTGACAAATTTTCCAACAAAATCTAAGTAGGATTTTTGTTTTGAATGCACCAAGGGTAATAAGACATATTACACCGCTAAATTAACAAGATGGGCGCCTTATGCCCCTAACACTGGCAACTGGGCCAATACCCTGTCAGCTATAGGCCCTGGAAGCTT
This sequence comes from Cynopterus sphinx, assembly GCA_030015415.1. Lineage (NCBI taxonomy): Eukaryota > Metazoa > Chordata > Mammalia > Chiroptera > Pteropodidae > Cynopterus > Cynopterus sphinx. Next base: position 186,792 of record JAKZJJ010000056.1, on the reverse strand, counting down.
CCCAATAGCCCCTTGTGGTGCATCTAAGGATGTTAGAAAAACAATTTGCTGGCCAACCGATCCTCTGCCTTATGTGTCAGACGGTGATGGTCCTGCTGATGCTCTTCATTATATAAAATTACAACAAAAATTTGAGAAATTCCAAAAGGCTTTACGCCCCCCTTCTTATCATTCCCTAGCTATTCCTAGATCCCGAGGAAATATTGACATTGACACCCAAACCAATAGTATCCTGGAAACTACTCTTTGGGCCTTAAATAATTCTAATCCCCAACTTGCTCAAGATTGCTGGCTATGCATGACTGTAGGCATCCCTATGCCCACTGCTATCCCAGTCTTAAGCTCATCTATTGACCATAACCTTAATTGCAGTCTCAGCCCTCCTTTTAGAGTTCAGCCTGTAGGTTTCAACTCCTCTACTTGCTACCAAAGTCCGTTTCAAAATAACTCTTTCGACATTACAACAAATTGTCCCATCAATTAATTAATGACGTTCAAGCCCTTTCAGGAACCATAAGCGACATACAAGATCAAATTGATTCCCTTGCTGAAGTAGTGTTACAAAACCGCAGAGGCTTAGACCTTCTTACAGCAGAGCAGGGAGGGATTTGTTTGGCTTTACAGGAACGCTGATGTTTCTACGCCAACAGATCTGGGATCGTTCGAGATAAGATCAAGAAACTTCAAGAAGACCTCGTCAAAAGATGCAGAGAGCTCCAAGAGAACCCCTTTCTAACTGGGTTGAATGGACTCCTTCCTTTCCTCCTCCCCATCCTCGGCCCCCTTTCTTGTGTTCTTTTACTTATAACCTTTGGACCCTGGGCTTTCCGGCGCATAACTGACCTTATTAAGCAACAGGTAGATGCCTTGCTGACCAAACCTGTCCACATTCACTATCACCGTTTGGCTACCCAGAGAGATGACACCACCGACTATAATAATGAAAACCCCGAAGACCCAAGATCCCCACTGGCCCCTATCTTACCTTTAAATTTACATCGGCTTCTTTAAAATCCCTTTCAGGTTATATACAAAACCCTAACCATTGGTTCCACTGTAAAAAGAGAAATATAACTTTACCTAGCTCCCTCCCTACGGGGACGACATATAGAACAGAGGTATGTCTACCCTCGCCCATCGAAAACTCGAGGGGGGGTATGGGCACCGAGATGGGTGCAAGAGCAAAGCATCTGCAAGGGAAGGTCACAATAAAGAGACCCCCTCTGTATTTCCCTGAGAACACACCTGGTTTGCATAGAGGTTGGTATCCAAAAACTATTTCAAAACGGCTCTGCCTCTCCTCCCCAAAAGATACCAAGAGCCGACTACTAGGCGGGCCCACATGGCCCGCGGGAGGAACCAGGTCAATGTTCCCCCACTCGGTTAAGGCCCACCTTTTCTAAAACAGAAAGGGAGGAGATGTTGGGAGCCGAAAGGCCTTCATCCTGACTGCCCAGCCCCCCGGCGTGAGAACATGCCTTTTTGCCCTGTTTGTTCTGAGAACTAGCTGATCATAAATTGTTACAGAGAGCTGCCCTCGTGCTGGAAGGTTATCACCATCTGCAGCTGCCCACCGCCTCTTCCCTAGTTCCCCTTTCCTTACACTCCCCCATCTCACACTCCATGTCCTCTAAACTTTTACAGCCCCTCACCCCAGCAACCAGGATCCAATGAAATTGTAACAGGTATCTCCCTGCCTAGTCAGTCCTGCCCCCCTTTGTTCTTTCTGTATAAATATACCTGCTCTAAAATAAAAAATTTGAGGCTTGATCAGAATACTGTCTTGCCTCCGCTCCTTTTTCCACCCATTTCTCTCCAGGTTAGGTCCTCCTCGAGCCCGCGAATAACTAGGTCCCACGGGTCGGGACACCCTGTTAGGTTGGAAGCTCCAAAACATAAAATGAGGGCTAAACTAGAGTCTTATGAAACTGCTGCAGCCCCTGAGGAATTGAAAGTTTCAAATTACAATGCTAATTATGAGGAAGGTTCCAATTAGATAATTTTAAACCACTTAAAAATCATAGGCTTCCAAACTGAATAAGGTTGAAATAAAGAAAAAGAAGAGTCACAGGATTCTTGTGCTTGATTTCACCTCACATTTTGTACAGTAATGTTTTATGTTGTTGTATGTTAGACATTTAGGGGTTTGGAGCGTTAAAAGGTCTAGAATCTGGGATAGGGTGTTAGAGGGTAGAATCAGAGTTGAAGTTTTGGGTCTGGGGTCTAGTTATGGGGCCAGGGTCCATTTACAGAGTCTCAGGTCCAAAGTTCACCTCCAGAATCCAGCAGTTGGCAACCGAGGTCCTGTGTCTAGTCCTGATCCTGGGGGTCTGGCTTTAAACTCCTGGTTATGGCTCTGGGCACCACCTCCAGGTTCTGAGGTTCAGTCCATAGTCCAGTTCTGTATCTATGTTGGAGACTTGTGGTCTGGTTGGGTCTAGCTGCAGTGTCCCGGTCCAGCTCTGGCTCCAGAGTCTCATGACTGGAATTTGGGATCCTGGCTTCGTGGTCCGGTGTCAAGCCTCTGGCACTTGGTGTTCTGCATTTTGGTTACTGATCTGGGTATGAATTGAGGCATAGCTTTAGATCCAGGTTCTGTGGTCTGCTGTAGTTTCCAGGTCTTGTGGTATGGGATCTGTCTTTAAATGGGGTGTCCACTTTGGTGTCCAGCTTCCAGGATCTGTAGCTGGGGTCCCAATTCTGGCTCTGGCATCTGATGTTTGTCAGCTTATGGTCACTCGCTCCAGTTAATAAAAAAAGGAGTGCAGTGAAGGTGGTGGATACTTTGTTGATTATAAATACCTGAACTGTGATACAGCACAGCTGTGAGAACAGTAAAGCTGTAGATCAGCTCAGGAGAGCTTCAGGTCAATTATAAAGCATCATGGCTGTGGAAAAGCATGATTGTAAAGAGGGTCTAAAGTGAGGTGACTCTGGAGCTTGTTTCCTCTGAAGTGAGAGCTCTGCTTTATGAGCTCTGATGTTGTCAGATGCTTTGCTCTGCTCTCGCAAGATAACTTCAGCCTCAGTCCTAGAGAGAGGCAGGTCAGTGAAAGCTTCTTCCCGAAGTATGTTTACATAAAGTACCCCTTTGTGGAAGTGGCTGCTAGGCTCTTCTTTAAAATTTGAGCCCAGGTAGGCATCAGGAACCCTTCTTAGTAGGCAATTTTTTTCTCAGTGTTTATATGTCATGATGTATGAGGGGCACAGGGGGTCCTGAGTTTGTGGGCTAGGGGATACACCCTCATGTGATAGATGTCTCAGTTTTTGCTCCACGCAGCATGAAGGGTAGATACTTCAGCTTATGGGTAAGGATAGATCTGGAGAAAATTTCTTCATCCTAGATGCAGCCAGCATTTGAGGATTAAGTGCCCAGAAAATGAGGTTGTAGAGAGTTTGTAAGATCTCCTCCATACCTGTTTAGCCCAATGTGTGAAGGGCAGAACAGGCTCTTGGGGGACCAATAAGGAGAGACCTGAAGATAAATTCTCCATTGTCATCAATGTGAGAGGAGCAAAGTGATGGGTACCTGGTGTGAATGTAAAAAATCTCTAAAACTGAAGAGAACATATATGAGAGTTTATTTGAGCAAAACTGATGATGTCTGCCATAAAGCAAGATCTCAGATAATATAGAAAATTAATTTTTTCACTTCTTTTAGGCATTTGTGATTATGGAAAGCACATAAGAAAGATTACATGTATGTGGTGAAAAGTGAGGCAGAATGGATACAGAATAGTTAACAAGATGGTGTGCCCTTCGAGGGGTTTTATTGTTGTTATTTGAAAGCTGTTTATGTAGTTGCAGAACTGCAATGGTTAGGACTTTCTTAAACGTTTTAGTAAAGAAGCAGTAGGTCTGGGGTTGTGACTATCTAGTTATTTCTGCTGCTATTTCGTGTGCATTTGAAAATTAACACCTAAGGGTGTGTCATTTAATTTTCTCCTCTGCTGCCAGTTTGTGCAAATCTTGGGAATAACAAAGCAGTGTAGGTCATGAAACGTTGTTCTCTGCTGTCATCTCATGAATATTTAAAAAATAACACCCAAGGGATATATCATCTAAAATTTTATATGTTGCTGTCATCTGCTGGGCATTTGTGAGTAGCACGAGAGTGTAGGACATGAAGAATAATATTCTGCTCCCATCTTGTGTACATCTAGAGAATTTGACCAGTGTATTAACAAACTTATTCTCTGGTGCCATGCGGTGGTGAATTTGGGAAGAACATAACAGTGTGGGTCATGAAAAGTGACTCTGGCTTTTATGTGCACTCTGAAAATAAACTCAAGGGCATGACATTAGAAAGAGTTATTTTCTGCTAATGTGCATTTTGGAAAATAAACAGGATTGCATGTCATAAAAATTTTTTGTGCTGCCCTCTCTTGGGGCATTTTTGAAAATAACACTAAAGTATATGTTATCATAAAAATTTATTTTCTGTTGCCACCCTGCAGATATTTTTGGAATAACACCCAAGTGTATGCCTACATGCAAATTATATTTATCTCTGATCTACTCTGCGTCTTGGAATAAAAACAGTGTAAGTAAATAAATGTATTTCTTTTCTGCCATGTGTTGGGTATTATTTGGAATAATGTCACAATGTAAGTAATCAGAAGTTTTTTTCTGTTGCTATCGATGGTCTTTATTTTTTAATGTCTACAGCACCCGGTCTTTCTAGTTGGTCTCTCATCCAAGTACTAATGAGGCCTGAACCTGCTTAGCTTCCAAGATCAGACAAGATCATGTGTGTTCAGGGTGGCATGACCTTAGAACAATTGAAGGACTTTAAAGTAATAACTCCCTAGTGTTTGCATTATGAGTATTCATTCTTTGCATCCAAGTTGTGGGCATTTGGGGAAAAACAACAGATTGCATAACACGAAACTTATTTCTAATGATATTGCCATCTATTTAAAAAATAACACCAATGTCATGTCATTAAGAAATTTTTCTGTTTCCATTTCAAGTAAATCTTGGGTGCAGAGCATTATAAGTCATGAAAATTGTTCTGTGCTTCCATCTTGTGGGTATTTATACCAGGTATATGTCATCAAAAAAATATATTTTCTGTTGCTATCTGGTGGGCATTTTAAGATACAACCTTAGTGTAGGTCATCATGAAAATTTATTTTCTTCCTGAATCTTGTTTCATCTTGGATATTATCCAAGAATACAAAAGTTATTCTTTGGTGCCATCTGGTAGGTATTTTAGGAATAAACCCTAGTGTTGTCATCATGAATATTCATTCTCGGATGTCTTCTGGAAGGCAGTTGAGGATTGCTGACATCACGTATGCATTTTGGGAAGGCCACAGCACATCATAAAGAATAATTTCAGCTGATATCTTGTACATTTTGCAAATAATACCTAAGGGTATGTCACTAGGAAAAGTTGTCATTGGCCACTTCTGTATCTTGGGAAAAACACAGAGTTCTTAAAATTATTCTCTGCCCCATCTCATGGCCTCTTTCAAAATAACAAGCAAGCGTATATCATATAATTTATTGTGCTGCCATCTGGTGAGCATTTTAGGAATATCACTGAAAATTTGACATGAATATTCATTCTCTGTTACCATCTTGTGAGCATTTTGTTTATGACCGAATAGTGCCTGGTGAGAATGACATTATAAAATTTTTTCTGTGCTGCCATTTTGTGTTAATCTTGGGATGATCACAGGAGTGCCCATCATGAAAAATTGTTCTCTGTCACCATCTTGAGGGCATTCTTAAAATAACATGCATATGTAGGTCATGATATAATTTTACTTTATGGTATCGTGTACCCTTTGGGAATAACACAGAATGTAAGTTATAAACAGTTATAAACAGGTGGGCTTTTTGAGTTTAACAACTAGATCTTTTCCATTATGAATATTCATTTTCTGCTGTGGTCGAGAGGGCTTTTTGGTCTTAATACCACAATGCATGTCGTGAAAAAATTTTTGGTGCTATCTCATGTTCATTTTACAAATAATACCCAAGAGTATGTCATCATAAATTTTGTTGGCTGCCTTTTCTTATATATCTTTGGAAAAACGAGTGTATGTTGTGAAAAATTGTTCCCTGCTGCCATCATGTAGGCATTTTGAAAAAAATTAGTGAGCATATAAAATTTGCTTTTTGATCACATCTGGTGGGCATTTTGGGAATAAAACCCATGTGTATGAAAATCTGTTTTCTGTCTTGTGCTGATGCATCTTGGGAATTATAGCAAAATGTTATTTAAAAAATTATTCTCTTCTGCCATCTGGTCAGCTTTTGGGGAAAACATCCTAGAAGCTGTCATCAGGAAGTATCATTCTAAGTTGCCATCTGATGGGCACTTTGGGAATAGCACCACAGAAAATATCATTAAATGTTATTTTGTTTTTGATGCTATCTTATGTGCATCCTTAAAATAATCCCAAGAGTATAACATCACAAAAAGTTTGCCATTTTCATGTGTATTTTGGGAAGAGTACAGGAGAGCATGTCATGAAGTTACTCTCTGCTCGCATTTCATGGGCCTTTTGAAAATAACCCCCAGATTTGGGTTCATGACTACTAATTCTCTGCTTCCATCTGGTTGGCATTTTTGGAAGAATCAAAACATGGTATAAAGAATTATTTTGTTGTTATATCAAGTGCATTCTGAAAATAATACCTGAGGGCAAGTCATTATGAAAAATTGCTGTCCACTGTCATTTTGTGTGAATCTTGGGAAAAAACAAAAATTTATGTCATGAAAAATTGTTCTCTTCTGCCATTTTATGGGCATTTCAAAAATAAGAAGCAAGTGTATGCCATTACAAAAAATTATTTTCTGCCATCGTTCTGTGAGCAATTTGGAGACAATACCCTGGTGTATGCCATCATGGAAATATATTTTTCTCTCATCTACCATGCGTCTTGAAATAACACCAATGTGTAAGTGATTAAATGTTATTCTTTGCTGTCCTCTGGTGGACATTTTAACATTTTACTGTTTGTCATCATAAATATTCATCCTCTGCTGCTATGTAGTGGGCATTTTAGGAATAACACCTGAGTGTACAGCATCATGAAATTTTATTTTTTGTCATCATCTACTGTTTATCTTGTAAATAACATCAGAGTAAGTGAAAAAAGGTATTTTGTGCTGCCATCTTTTGTGTATTTAGGGAATAAAACCATGTGTATACTTAAAAATTCATTTTCTTTTGTGTGTATTTCAGGAATAACATCCTCTCCTGCCATATGGCCTGTATTTTGTGAGTAGCACCATAGTGCGTGTCTTCAAAACTTATTTTTCCTGCTTTCTCATGTGCATTTAAAAAATATCCTTGAGGGTCTTTCCTTAGGAAAAGTTTTCTTTGACACCATTTTGTGAACATCTTGGGAATAGCATACCTTGCAAGTCATGAAAGTTATGCTCTGCTGTCATCCAGTGGGCATTTTCAGAATAACATCCAAGTGTAAACTAGGGTGGAAGTAATCAAATATTATTCTCTGCGACCACCTCGTGGCCAATTTTAAAACAGCCAGAGAGTGTAAGTTATCATTAACATATTTTCTGCTTAACATATTTTCTGCTGCCATCTAGTGGGCATTTTGACAATAACACCAAGTCTATGCCAGAGTGGATGTAATTAAATTATATTCTCTGCCACCATCTGGTGGATATTTCCTGTATTATTTTCTGTATTATGATGTCATATTGCACATGACATCATAATATTTTTATCTCTGTATCCAATATGTGTTATGAAAAATTGTTCTATCCTACCTTCTTGTGCACATTTTGAAAATAATAGCCACGTGTATGTCATCACAAAAATATAATTTTCACCTTGTAGTGTGCATCTTGAGAATTACTTAAAATTTAAGTAGTTGAAAGCTTCTCTGATGCCATTTGGTGTGATTTTTAGAATTAATACCCGATATTTTTCATGAGGAATATAAATTCTATGCTGCCATCTGGTGAATATTTTGAGTATAACACCACAGCACACGTCATTAATAGTGGGTTAGGTTCAGGGTTAGGTTTACAATTGAGTTCAGAGAGTTTAGTGTTAAGGTTAGTTTTAGTTAGAATTGCACTTAGAATTAGATATATTTAATGGATAGCATGTAAGTATAGGTGACAATGATTGTTAAGTTCAAGACTGAGATTAAGTTACGGGCTGAGTTCAGCATGTGGGTTGTAGTATTAGAGTTGGGGTTAGAGTTTGTTTGGGGTTGGGATATGGTTCTGTTTTAGTTTAGGTTTAAGATTATGGTTTAGATGATGTTTAGTATTTGGATTAGGTTTAATGTTCTGCTGGATTGATATTATGTTTCAGGCTACAACTAGTGTTAAGGTTAGGGTTCATGTTTGATTTTGGATTATGGATTGTGTCAGGTTTGGGTTTCAATAGTATAATGGATTAGGTTAGCAAGATTATTTGGTAGACATTAGGAATAGCTGCTGGGTTGTGTTCGTTGTTGAATCATGATTCAGGATTGGTTTAATATTAGATTTATGGTTAAGATGAGTGTTAGGGTCATTGCAATGGTTAGGTTGAAGGTAATGGTTAGGTGAGGGTCATTTTTTGTGTTATGGTTAAGATAGTTTTCAGACTTAAAGTTAGGTTTCTTGTTAACAAGGTTAGCTTGGAATTAAATTTTAATTAAGCATTAGAGTTATTTCAAGATACAGAGTTCGCTTTGAGATTAAGAATTAGGATTAACTTTGGATTCGATCTGGTGTTAGGTTTGTAATAAGAACTAAGTTTAGTGTAAAGGTTAAGGTTGGGTTTTGCATTGGGGCTAATATGGGGCTTATTGTTAGAGTTAATATGAGGGTTAGTGTTATGGTGAGACTGATATTTATGTTTAGAGTTAGTGTTAAGCTTAGGAAAAGTTTGACTTTAACTCAAGTTAAGGTTAGATTTCTGAGTTATATAAGAATTAATGTTATGAATGAGTTTATAATTAGGGTTACTTTTATTTTGGTGTTAGGATTTGGGTTAAGTTAGGGTTATCACTAGGGTTGTTGTTAGGTAAAGACCTTGGTGTATGGTGAGGTTTAGGGTTAGGCTTAAAATGAAGATTAAGTGTTGCATTATAATTTGGGTTACGGTTGTTTTAGAGTTGGAATGAAGGTTAGGATTTTTTTTTATATTTTTTGTTGGGTTAGGTATATGGTTAGTGTGACTTTTCAGTTTAGGCTTTGTGTTTTACTTATTTCTGTCGGAATTAGTTTTAAGGTAAGGATTTTGGTTATATTTAGAGTTATTGTTAGGTTTAGAGTTAAGTTATCTTTAGATTAAGGTTAAGAATAGGGATGAGTTGATAATTTGTAGAGGCTTAAATTTAGGTTTAGCGTTATAGGTTCCTTTGACTTAAAGTTCTGATTCAAAGTTAGGGTTAATATTACATGATTAAGATTATAATTAGGGTTATATTTAACTTTGAGGGTATAGATTTAGTTTAGATTAGGTTAGAATTAGTGTTAGGGTTAGAATAGGTCTATGTTTAGGTTTAATATTAGGGTTAGTTTTTGAATTAATGTAAGGTTTGTGTTTCAGTGTTAAGTTTTGGGTTAGGAGTAATTTAGAAATGATTAGAATAGGAGTTAAATCTATGATATGATAAGGTTAGAGTTCTGGCTTGAGTTGACTTTGACAATAGGGTTTTGGATAATTTTCAATAAAGTTTAGTGTTAGGTTATGTTTTGAGTTAGGATTGGATTTATATTTACACTTATGGTTTAGGTAGTATTTTGAGATCAAAATAAGCTGAAGATCAATAGTAGAGTCACTGCCAGGGTTATGCAGATACTAGCTTTGAAATCAAGATATAAATTTAAGTTAGGATTTGTTTTAGGCTTGGGGGAAGAGCTATAGATTCATCCAGTTCTATGATTAGGGTAATGTTAGTGTTCTGGTTAGGGTAATACTGACATTTACCTTTAGGTTAACAGTTAGATTTGATGTTAAACTTGCTTAAATAAGAATTGAATTGAATTTAGAATTGAGTTTTAAATTAAGATTATGGTTTGACTTGGCTTTCAAATTATGTTTTCATTTGGAATTAGAGTCAGAGTTATTGTTAATGTATGTTCCAAGAAAATGGTAAGATATAGCAGGTGTCAGTTAGGGTTATCTTTGGGATTAATATATGTGTTAGGTTAATAGTTTATGTTTTGTATTATAAGGATAAGTCTTTGTTTAGAATAAGTTTTAGGTCTAGAGTTACAATTAGGTTTGAGTTCATAATAAATGTCAGGGTTAGGTTTAGTTTAAGGTTGGAGTTCAGGTTTTAGATTTTAAATTTGGTTGTTTTTAGGAATAGATTTAGGGTTAGAACTAGAATAAGTATGAATTTTATCTTAGGATTAGGTTTCAAAGTAAGCGAAACCAATGACCTACACCCTAAATTGTACTATGTAACAAGGCTATCACTTTAGAATAAAAGCCATCATAGAAAGCTTTCAAGACAAAGAAAAGCTGAAGATGTTTATCACCATAGGCCAGTATTACCAGAAATGTTATAAAAACTTCTCTAAGAAGCAGAGGAAAAACAGATGAAAAATATGATTAAAAGAATATCAACAATTTTACACCTATCAATAATTTCTGTAAATGTATATGGATTAAATCTTTCAATCAAAATGAACGTAAGGTGGCAAATAAATGAAAAACAAGACTTGACTTACATGTGCTGGCTATAAGAGACCCACTATTGGTGAAAATCACACAGACACACACACAGACACACACACAACTAAAAGTAAAGCAATGGAAAATGGTATTTTATGCAAACAATAATTTACAGTGTGCTCTGGAAGCAATACTCATGTCAGAAAAAATATTTAAACAGAGAGTATAAAAAGAGAAAAGAAGTAACCCAGAAATTTCACTTCTGAATATTTATCCAAAGAAATCAAAACATGTATTCATTTACAATGATAATTTATTTATAACATTTACAATAGCCAAGTTATGAAAGCAACCCAAGTTACACAACAATAGAAAGTTGGATAAAAAATTGCTGTGATAGTGACATTTGTGGCAGAACAATTTACAATAGCCAAGATATAGAAGTACTAATGGCCATCAAGAGACAATTTCATAAAGAAGTTAGGGTTCATACACAATAGAATATTACACACACAGCTATTAAAGAAGTGATTTCTTCTCATTCACAAAAACATAAGCAGAAGTGGAGCTCACTATGCTGAATGAAATCAGACAGAGAAAGATAAATACCTTAAGATTTCACTTATATAAGGAACCAAAGGGACAAAAAGAGCAAACTGATTAAAAACAGAGTCCCAAGTATAGAGGACAAACTGATGGCACCAAAAGGCCCAGGGAATGGAGTGAAGGGTTAAAGAAGTATAAATTAAAAGTGATAGATAGTCATGATAATTGGGAGCCCAGAGCAGGAAACAAAGTTAATTTTAATGTACTGTCTAGGTGGAGAGCTAGAGGAGAAAAAGAGAAGTTAGTGGGATAATTTTATAAGCTATATAAATGTCCTATATTTTGGAAACTAATAAAATAAATTTTAAGAAATTTTGCAGTCCATATTTGCAGGGAACTATCACTTAGCCATTAGAAAAACTAAAATACAACCATTTGTTACAACATGGATAAAATTAGAGGGTATTATGCAAAGTGATGTAAGTCAGAAAGACAAATACATATATCTTATGGTTTCCATTATATGTGAAATCTAAGAAACCAAAACAAAACAAATAAATGGGAACACAAAACAAAGCAAAAGAATAAACTCAAATACAAAGGATATTGTGATATGTGCCAATAGTAGAAGTTTTGGAAGACAAATGACATAGTGAAAGGGCTTAGATAGCAAGGTGACAATCAGTTTCTATAATAAAAGTGTCAACTATATTTTGGGAATTGCTTTAACATAGAGTATGCAGTTAAAGCTACAGAAGAATGCAAAGAACTCTATAATGTGCAACTCTTAAAGATAGGGGCTAAAATTAAGCCATCTTGATGCGTGTGTGTATTTATGTTGCAGGCAAATAAAAATTATATATTAAAATAAAATTTTAAAAATTATGCCCCAAAGGAGTCTAATTTCAGGTTAATCTACATACAATAAAAATTTTACTACTGAGCAACATAACCTTGTTCCTATTACTTTATAATTGAATTGCTATAGTCCATGTAACAAATATTAAAGAAATATTTATAGCATAACCACAAATTATGATAAAAACATCAATTAATTATAAAATGTCACAGTTTAATACAGGAACTTTTACTTCTGAGAATAAGTGAAATTTACTGTGAATGGCACTTGTCTGAAAACAAGTAGGCAGGATTCCATACCAAATTAAATGTTTTCTGGTGTGTAGGTGAAGTACCATGCAGAAGATAGCACTATTTGCATAATAACTGAAAAGTGCAACTCGTTCGTACAAGCTTTGATATAATTCATTCCAGTGTCATCAGATTAAAAATGAAAACAGATTAAGATATGTCATTTCAGGTAAAGAATATGAGAAAAAATTATCAAAGCAAATTATCAGGATCCAGAGAGAAATTAATAATTGTATAGGTGTAAATATTCTCAAAAGGTGTTACAACATTTTTTATTTAATTGTGCCAGAGAGGGAGTGTAAATTTCAGACAAAAATTTCTGTACTGTAACTTTCCTTCCAATGACTATTTTGTAACTACCAATTTCCATAATTTTTTAGTTTAATAGCAAATGATACTCAACATAATTATTTCATATTAGTTTCTAGTGGACAGGTAGTGGTTAGACCTTCATATAATTTATAATATGATTCTCAATGAGTCTAGTACCCACCTGACACCATACATAATTTGTACAATGTTATTGACCACATTCTTTATGCTGTACCTCACATCTCCATGACAATTTTGTATCAGCTTGCACTTTCTAATTTCTTCAACAAGGGCCCCAATCCTTTCATTCAACAAACATCAATTTGTTCTCTGTATCTATCAAAGTGCTTCTGTTTTGCTTGTGTATGCATTTTGTTCCTTATTCCATATAGAAGTGGGAGCAGTATGGTATAGTCTTCCTCTGTGTAGCCTATTTTACATGGCTTACAACCCTCTGGGTCTGTCTCGGTTTTTGCAAAGAGAAATATTTCCATTTTTATGGTAGTCATATTCCTTTGTGTATGTGTAGCACTTGTTTATCTAATTATTTTTTGATGGGCACTTAGATTGCTTCCATATCTTGGCTGTTGTAAATAATGCTGTAACGCACATAGTGGTGCAGATATCTTTTCTAAGAATTTTGTTGAAAAAATAACCCAAAAGTGAAATTGCTAGGTTATATTGTAATTCTGTTTTTAACTTTTTAGGTAAAATTCACAGTGTTTTTTACAGTGGCTGCACCTGTTTATATTTGCTGCATTAGCAAAGAGGGGTCCTTTACCTTCGCATCTTCATGAACCTATGTATGTTAGTTTCTTGATGACACCCATTCTGAAAGGTGTGAAGTGGTATCTCACTATGGTTTTAATGACATAGATGGATCTCTGATGATTAAAAATATTGAATAGCTTTTTTGCTTTCCATTGGCCTCCTGTATGTCCTCTTTGGAGAAATGCTTATTAAGGGCTTTGGGCAATTTTTAAATTGAATTTTCTGTTTCATTGTTGTTGACTTGCATGAGTTTTCAAAATACGCATTGCATATTAAACTCTATAAAATTGTATCATTGGTGAGTATAGTCTCTTTTTAGGTAGTTTGTGTTTTTCTTTGCTGACGGATTCCTTTGCCTCACAAAAACTTCTTAGGCTGATTTAGGTTCATTTATGTATCTTTTTATTTTATTTTTTTTTCTGCCTGAGGAGACATCAAAAACAAAATAGTACTATGAGCAATGTTATAGAGTTAGAGTCTATGTTTTCTCCTAAGAATTCTATGGTTTGTAGGTCTTAGATGTAAGTCTTCCAAGTTTTCTCGTACTTTTGGGTAAGAAGGTGGTCTAGTTTAATTTCTTTTGTGTGTATCTGTTTAGTTTTCAAAATACTCTTTGAATACAATCTTAATCCCATTGTATATTCTTCCCTCCCTTCAAAAATAAAGAAACTCCTAGTCACAGTTCTATTTATGTATCTGTGTTCTGTTGCATTGATCTATGAGTCTCTTTTTATACCAGTAACATACTCTTTGACCACTATAGCTTACCATAAATTTATAAAAGTGGTATAAAACTTTTATTATGAATAAACATTTCTAAAGTTCTTGATATTTTGTCTTGTTCTTGATTAAACTTGTTCTTCATTTGCTTTATTTATAAATACTATGAAGGAAAGTGGCATTCAGCCAACATCTTAGTATCACCACAAATGATAGTTAACAAGATTTTACTGTATTTTGATTTTCAAAAAACTGATAGACTTTTTCCACAAGTGAAAAAAAGCACACACATTACATTTTCTTGAACAAATGCAAATAAGAATTGTCTTGAAAACTATCCATCCGCTGTAAGAAAAAGTAGCATACTCCAGTTTTACTTCAAAAGTATTAATTACTTTTCTCCTAGGTGGATGTATAAGTTGTATCCACATTAACAATAAACAGGATTCTTCAATCAATCTGGGCTAGTGTCTAATAAATAAATATGGATGTGCACTAAAATTTGAAGTCAGTATGTGCAGTGTTACATTCACTTTCCACACGTTAAAAATACCCAGTAATTTTGCTACTATTCCAATAAATGTCAAACACTAGGCTTAATTCTTTGGATTTTAAGTACCAAATTAGAGGACAATAAGTTTCTGGAATGCAAAATCTATAAAATTGGATCTGGTTAGATATCAACATAGGTTCTCTAGTGGAATTAAGGTGGTAGCTAAAATTACTTTGAAATCATCCTTTAAAGCCGAATTAAGTATGAGATTGTCGTATAGAAAATTGTGTTGTGTAAAGATTATTGCTGGGATATTTGGAGATTTTCTTAGAAATTCCAAGAAGTTGGAGAGTCTAGTGTTGTTTGATATCAAGGACTAAGAAATTAACTTTGTTCTTTCTCAAGAATGCTGTGACAATTTTTTTATGGTCTCATACACATTTTATGATTATTTGTTTCAGTTTTGTGAAAAATGCCAGTGGTGACTATTTTCAAAATGTGATTTTGTTATTAGTTTCTGGTATATTAGTCATTGGTTAGACATTTATATAGTTTATGAATGATCCTTCTGGTAATTTTTTCTCTCCTTGGGCTCTGCATGTCACCATTACATTACTGGTAACTATTTCCTATGCTGTGCTCCCCTTTCCAATGACAATCTATCAACTGCCAATTTGTACTTCTTTAATCTTTCACCATTCTTCCAGTCCTTCATCCCCTCTCTCCTCTGGCCATCACCAGATTCTCCTCTGTAATTGTGGGTCTGTTTTTGACTAGTTTGCTCTTTTTGTTCCTTTGACTCACATGTAAGTGAAATCTATGGTATTTATCTTTCTCTATCTGACATACTTCACTTAGCATAATAAGCCTCAGATCCATCTATGTCATTCAGACTAGTAGCATTTCATTATTATTTAGTGACAGAGCATTTGTCATTGTATATTTGATTCATAACTTCTTTACCCAGTCATTTCTTGATGGTCATTTTAGTTGCTTCTATATCTTGCCTATTATAATCTGTGCTGCCATGAGCACAGAGATTCATAGATCTTTATGGATTATTGTGTTTGTTTTTGTTAAATACCCAAAAGTGCAATTACTAGTTAAAAAGTAATTCCATTTTTAATTTTTTGAGAAACCTGTGTTCCATAGTGGCTGTAACAATGTGTAATCCCACCAACAGTGTGTGAGGGTTCCCTTTTCTCCACTTCCTAGCCAACGTTGTTTTTTTATTATTATTATTTATTGATGATAATCATTCTGTCTTGTGTGAGGTAGTAAGTTGTTCTTTAATTTGCATATCTCTCAAGATAGTGCCGTTGGACATATTTCATCTATCTGTTGGCCATTTGTGTTTTCTTATTGATGAATTATGAGTTCAAGTCTTCTACCCATTCTTTAATTGGGTGGTTTGCTTTTTGTTGTTTTTACTGAGTTGCATGAGTTATTTATACATTTTGAATGCTGACTTCTTATCTGATGTATCATTTTCAATATCTTCTCACATTTATTGGCTTTCTTTCTGTTTTGTTGATTATTTTCTTTGTTGTGCAAAACATCTTTTTAGTTTGATATAGTCTCATTTGTTTATTTTTGTTGTTGTGGTTGTTTTCCTTGCCTGATTAGATATGTCTAAAAAGAAATGACAGGTAATGATCTCAGAGAGATTATTGCCTATGTTTTCTTCTAGTAGTTTTATAGTTTGGGGTCTTACATTTGTGTCTTTAATTCATTTTTAGTCTATTCCTATATAGGTGTAATTAGGTAGTCAAATTTTTTTGTTTCTTTTTCAGTTTGTTTTTGCATGCATCTGTAACATTTTTCCAACACAATTTATTGAAGATACTGTTTTTATTCTATTTCATATTTACATTTTTGTCATATGTTAAGTGAGCTTCTAGGCATGAATTTATTTCTGATCTCTCTGTTTTGTTCCTTGCAACAATGTGTCTGTTTTTATGCTATTAACATGCTTTTTTGATTACTGGAGCCTTGTAATATAGTTTGTTATCAGATAGAGTGAAACCTACAACTTTGTTCTTATTTCTCAAGGTTGCCATGGCTATTTGAGATCTCTTATGGTTCTATATAAATTTTAAGATTGTTTCTACTAGCCTCTGAAAAACACCATTTGTATTTTGATAAAGAATGCAGTGAATGTATAGATTGCTTTTAGTAGAATGGCCATTTTAACAATGTTGATTCTTTCTACCCATGGGCATGATCTATGCTTCAATTTATTTTTTTTCAAAGACTTATACTTGTCTGAGAAGAGGTCTTTTATCACTTTGGTGAATGTAATTCCCATTACATTGTAAATGGGATTGTTTTATTAATTTCTCTTTGTTTTTGTTCATCATTGTGCATCATTGGTGTATCAAAATGACATTGATTTTGAAGATTAATTTTGTATTCTGCTGTTTTTAAAAATATTTTGATGAGTTCCACAGAGTTTTTTGTGGGATCTTTAGGGTTCTCTATGTATAGCATCATCTCATCTGAAAATAAAAAAAAGTTTTACTTTTTTCTTTACTTTTGGATAGCTTTTATTTCTTTTGTGTTTTAGTGCTGTGGCTGTCCTCAAATACAATATGGAATAGGCATGAGAATAGTAGGCATCCTTGTGTTGTTCCTGATGTTAGGAAAAATGCTTTTAGCCTTTTCCCTTTGAATAAGATGTTTGCTGTAGTTTTGTCATATTCCCTCTGTTTTGCTGATATATTTTCCCTCTATTTCTGCTTTGTGAGAGTTTTATCATAAATGAATGCTAAATTTTATGGAATGTTTTTCTGTATTTATTGAAATAATCAAGTGAATTTAATTTTGATTTGTTAATTTGGTGCATCATATTAATTGATTTGTGGATATTGTAATAACCTGCATTTCAAGAATAAATTCCACTTGATCATGATGTATGATATATGTAGTTCTGAATTTGATTTGCTAATGTTGTTTGCATCACTATTTATAAAAGATTTATAAAAGATGCCTTTAGTTTTCTTTTCCTGTGACGTCTTTGACTGAATTTGAAATCGGTCATGGTGGCCTCATTAAAGGAGTTAGAGAGCTGTCTCTCTTCTTTAATTTTTAAAAATACTTTGAGAAGAATAGGTGTTAATTCTTCATTAAATGTTTGTGAAATTCCCCTATGAAGATGTCTGGTTCTGGAATGTTTTCTTTTTCTCTTTTTCTCTGTCTGTGTTTAACATTTTATTTATTGATTCATTTCTGTTTGTGATAATTGGTCAGTTCAGAGTTTTTGTTACTTCTTAACTCAGTCTTGGAGATTGTATGTTTCTAGGAATATATCCATTTTTTTCCAGTTATCCAAATGTTGACATATAATCACTCGTAATACTTTCTTATAATTCTTTATATTTCTATGGAGTTCATAGTTACTTTTCCTCTTTCATTTCTGTTATTATTTGGTCATCTTTATTTTGATGAGGTGGGTTTAGAAGTTTTTCATGTTGTTTATGCTTTCAAAGAATAAGCTCTTCATTTCATTAATCTTGTGTATTGTTTTTCTAGACTTTTATTATTTTTTTTATCACCACTCTGATTTTTATTCTTTCCTTTCTTCTTTTTCCTTTTGACTTTTTTCTGTTCTTTTTCTAGTTTTTTAAAAGTAAGGTTAGATTGCTGATTTGAACTTTTTCTTGTTGCTTGAGGTTGGCCTGTAATGCTAGAAATTTCCCTTGTAAGATGTTTCTTTCTGTTCCTCATAAAATTTAAGGGGCATTATTTTCATATTTTTGTCCCTATGTATTTTTTATATTTTTTTCTTAATCTCAGTATTAACCCATATATTCTTCAGTAGCATGTTATTTAGCCTTCATGTGTTTGCATATCTTCTCTTTTTTCATTGTAACTGATTTCCAGTTTCATACCATTGTGATTGGAGAAGACAATTTGCTATGATTTCAAATTTCTTCAATTTACTGATACTTGGTTTGTGTCTTTAAAAACCAAGTAGTCTATCCTGGAACATGTTCCCTGTGTACTTGAGAAGATTAGCTATTTGGCTGCTTTAGAATGTAATACACTAAAAATTTCTTTTGAATCCATCTGGTTAGTATGTCTTTTAGACCCACTATTTTCTTGATCATTTTTTGTCTGGAAGATCTGTCTGTCCATTGGTTTCAATGCGGTGTCAAAGTTCCATACTATAAGTGTATTACAAATGATCTCTCGTTTTATATCAGTCAATAACATATATAGGTGCTCCAGTATTGGATGAATATATGTTTACCAGGGTTATTGTTTCTCGATGTATTTGTTTCTCATTATGGCGTTCATTTTAATGTTGGAAGGGTATAAAAATTGCTCACCCATCTTGTATATTGTTTCATTTTTATTTTCATTTTCATAGTGTATTCTTTTCTGTCTCATTTTTTTTAGTCTATGTGTGTCATTTGACCTGAAGTGAGTCTCCTCCTGGCTGCTTATGTGAGGATCTTGTTTTCCTATATATGCAGCCATTGTATCTTTTGTTTGGAACTTTTAATCTTTTCTCATTTGAATCAATAGCTTAACAATATGTAGTTATTGGTATTTTGTTATTCTTATTTTTTGACTTTTTCCTAGAGAACTCTCTCTATCATTTCTTGAAACAGGTTTTGTATTAATAAACGTTTTCAGTTACTATGTGCTTGTGTGTGTGTGTGTGTGTGTGTGTGTGTGTGTGTGTGTGTGTGTGAAGCACACTTTCCACCTTTTGATTTGACAGAATAACTTTGGTGGATAGAGTCACATCACTTAATATTTCCTGCCAATCTATTCTGGCCTGCCCAGATGCTGTAAAAAAATCAGCTGACACTTCAATGAGAGCTCTCTCTCAGGAATAAATTTTTTTTCTTGTTGCTTTTAAGATTTTTTCTTTGTGTTTAACCATGGCATTTTAACTGGAAGTGTCTTTGTTCATTCTGTTTGCAATTCTTCACTTTCTGAACTTTATACATCTATTTCTTCAGCAGGTTCAAAAAGTTTTCTGTCATTTTCTCAATAGGAGTTCAGGTTCTTTCTCTTTTTCTTTAATTCTGTGGTACTCCTATGATGAGACTCATTTCATAACTGATGTTTTCCCAGAGGACCTGCTACTATACTCCTTATTTAAAATCTTTTTCTTTCTTGTTGTTAATATGAATGGCTGTTTCTGCAGTCTTGTCTTTTAGATCATTGATTTATTTATACCTCTGTTTTACCTCTCTGTTGTTACTCTTACTGAAGTATAGTACAATTCATACATCACTTTAAAAAAAAATGCATTTCTGGTCATTTTCTAGGGCAGATGTGTTGTTTTTATTTTGTTTGTTTTTTACTTTTATTTTTCAAATTTTTGTTGTAGTTGTTTTTTGAGCATCCTTATAACCCATGTTTTAAACTCTGTTTTAAACTGATACTGGCTTTATTTTGTTTAGTTATTTCTCTGAAATTGTGTCATTTTTTGTTGCTGTTGTTGTTGTGTAGGACATTTGCATCATTCCCTCTTTTGGCCACCTCCTCATGTTTCATATAGTTGTATGTGGATGTTAAGAAAAATAAGCAAAGCTTCATCTATTCTTCATCTCATGTTCATAAGGTCTGTATTCCATTTCTTTAAAAAATAGGTTGTCATTTCATGACAAAGAAAATAATCAACAAATTAGAAACAGTAGGGACCTACTTTAATATAAAGAAAGTCACATCCAAGAAGTCCTCTTTGAAAATCATGCTCACTGAGACTCTGAAAGTGATTCCTCCAAAGTCAAGAACAATTATAGAGAAGTCACCATTATAGAGAAGTAACTGTGACCACTGTGAATCTCTCAAATTAGATCCAGCTTTATCCAAGTCAGAACAGAGATTGCTTTCCCTAAATCCCCAGAGACAGTCTCACAGAGGATGCCACTATCACCCCACTGTTGCTGGTTTCTAAAACAGACCATTGCTCTTTTCCAGGCAAGCCCCTTCTCTTTGGTCACACCCTGTACTCCAATCCATGTTTCTCCATCTGTATAACATTTTAATGCCTGCCAAATGGTGTGCAGATATTCATCTCGTACTGTCTAAATGTAAGACACACCTCAGATGTAAATTTTCTTAATCATCTCGATGTACTGATGCAGTTGTCAGCCCCTTTCTTTGGGTTATCTGTATCAGAAAACTTGGCACAGCAAACATATACTGAAAGCATTAGATTAAAAATAGAACAAAAAATTGAAGTCACTTGAAAAACAAGAAGTAAAATTATGTCAGTTTTCAGATGACATGATCATATGTATATAAAATATTAAAGATTCCCAAAACAAATGAACAATCAAATAAACATACTATTAGAAGTAATTAATGAAATCAGAAATCTTTAGAGAACAACACTAACACTCAGAAATCAGTTTCATTTCTGTGCACTAACAATGACAATGCAAAAGAAAAATTAAGATAGTAATACTGTTTATCTTAGCATGAAAAAGAATGAAGTAATTTAAGTACTGGAAACAGTTGTACATTGAAAATGGAAAAAGCATTGATGAAAACAAATTAAAGGAGACACAGTAAGGGTATTCTATATTCATGGATAGGTATACTTAATATTAAGATGCCCATACAAAATAAAGTAACCTAAAGTTTTATTGTGTTGATGTAAAAAAGTCACAGTATAGAAACTTTTATTAAAATGTATATGAACCAAAATAGAGAATGTGTGTAGAAACATAATATTTAAGGCTGAGGAAAACTGCTTCACAGAAAGACAGTTGGAAGCCTTTTTTAGGTATAAGAAATTAAGAAGGAGACTTAGGCAAGAGTATGTGAAGGTGCAAAGAAGAGGTAGTAGAATGATGTGCTCTCTTGAGGATGGTTTTGCTTCTCAGAAATATGTAAGAGGCATTTCAGAAGCTGTATTGACTCAGATGGACAGAAACAATGAACAGTGTTTTCATATGGCAAAGATCAAGCTTTTGCTAAAGAAATCATGTTCAGGACACCCACACCTACAATAACCTGCTCAGTAAAAAAATGTATGATCAGATGACTGTGCAAGGTTACTTTCTAAAGACACACCCTTTTAGCCAGAAATGTAAGCCCTGGAATAATTCCGATGGTGGTTTTTGTTTTCTTGTGCTTTTTTTTTTTTTTGGCAGAAATAGAAAAAGCCCTTCTAAACCTAAGACAGATTTTTAAAGATCCCCGAAATATTAAACAGAAAGAATAACAAAGCTGAAGGTTCCACACTTTCTAATTTCAAACCCAGTAATCAAAACAGCATAGTATTGGCATAAAGGCACACTCATAGATCCATGGAAGAAAAAAAACAAACAAACTTTAGAGCATATGATCAAATGATCTGCACCAAGAGTTGAAGACTACAAAAGAGGTGCTGGGAAAACAGAATATCCACACACATGAAAGAATGAAGATAGATTCTTATATTACACCATATATAAAATCAATTCAAAATGAACCAAAAGCCTAAATTAAATTTTGAAACTATAAAACTATTAGAGGAAAAGCAGAAATGCTTTCCTGGATATGAAAAAAAATCACAAAAATCAAAAACAAATATACATGAATGGATTTACATTAAACTTACAAACTTCTGTGTAGCAAAGGAAAAATCAACACAGTGAAAGGTATCCTACAGAATTGGAGAAAATATTTGATAAACTTATATTTGACAAGAGTTTGATATCCAGAATATATAAATAAGCTCATCAACTCAATGATAAAAACAACAAAGTACTTGATTAAATACTCAGTGCTATTGACCTAATTATGCTACCCTCCACTCCAATTAATATACTGAAACTGTAATTTCCAGTTAGAGAAGTTCATAAAGATGTGGGTCTTAGGACAGCATTAGTGCCTTATTAAAAGAGACAGATATCTCTCCTTCCTCTCCAGAAACATACACAGGCAAAGAGGTATGTGAGCTCACAGTGAGATGAAGACTGCTGAGAAGCCAGAAAACAAATTTAACAGGAAGTCACCTTGATCTTAGACTTTCAATCATCAGAACTGAGAGAATATAAATTTATGTTGCTTAAGCCACTCAGTCTTTTGTATTTTGTTATGGCAGCCTGAGCTAATACCAAAACAAAAGGATTTGAACAGATATTTCTCCAACAGAGATATACAAATGATACAAATGGGCAAAAAGCATGTTCAAATGATCAGTACCACAAATCATCAGGAAAATGCAAAGTGGAGCCTCAGTGAGATATAACCTATTAGGATGACCAGAAAAACATGCAAACAATCAAATAAACAAACACCCAGAAAAGTGACAAGCACTGGCTAGCATGTGGAGAAACTGGAACTCTTACACACTGTTGGTGAGAATGTAAAATCATTTACCTACTACAGAAAACATTTTAAAGGGCCTTCAAAAATTATAAATAGAACTGCCCCATAATTTAGTGGGACAGATTTGATGTGTGTGTGTGTGTACATATATGTTCATATGTATGTATGTATATATATATATATATATATATATATATATATATATATATATATATATATATATAAACAAATACATACATAATGAAAACAAAATTTTGAACAAATATTTACAAACCCTTGCTAACTGCAGCATTACTCACAACAACCAAGTTGTAAAAGCAACCTAACTGCCCACTGATGGATAAATGAAGAAAGAAAATATGGTGTATACATACAATGGAATATTCAGCTTTACCATAGAAGAAATTCAGTTATATGCTACCACATAGATCAACCTTGCTCAACTTGCCCTAAGTTAAAGAAACCAATCACCAAAAAGAGAAATACTGTAAGACTATACTTAGGGAAATTACTTAAGAAATGAAATTTATGGAAACACAATAAAATGACAATTGCAAAGGGCTGGAAGAAAGAGAAATAGAGAGCCTTTGTTCAATAGTTAGAATTTCTGTCATGCAAAGTGACAAATTTTTAGGGATCTATTTTAACTCAATGGGCACATAGTTTCCAAAATGTACTGTACACTTCAAAATTAAAAGAGGATCAATTTTTGACATGTGTTGTTAAACACAGGAATAAATAAATAAATATACTGGGTTGTGGATTTTCACTGAGCCCAGGTAAGATTTGTACATGTACAGTAAACCCTCTTTTTATGTCAAAAACTTTTTGGACTACCACGTGTTTGGTTTCAGAGCTCTTAAATTTTTTTTTTTTTTATAATTCTGAGGAATTGGAATTCCATAGACAGTGAAAGTGCAGAACCAGTCCAAGTTCTTCTCTCGAGTTTAGGCAGAATGACTTCCTTCTAAACTCTCCTGAGAGCAAGAAGAAACGAGCTATTCACTTGTCTTTTATGATTGCATTCATTTTATATAAGTATTGCTGTGTCCACTCTCTGACGTGTGGGTGATATCAAGGTAACTCAACAGCTGTCTAAAAATGCCTCCCTTAATTAAGACAAAGAATCTTTTATTTAGGGGTAAGATAAAATATACATAAATGAATTATATATCTTTACATATCTTCATCATTTTTTTTCCTAAGGTATTTAATCACAAGATTACAGCTTAAGTAAGGTTTCTCTTATTGCCCTCTAATTGTTCATATTTAGCAAAAGTAATCTTCCTTTAAGAATGATGCATTTTACTCAAGTAGAAAAGTATAGATAATGTTCCTGAATAACCTATACATCCATAACCATATAGATTGATCTCAACATCTGCCACAGTGGATTCAGATCTTTTATTTCAATTTCAAATTTCAAAAACTAAGAGAGAAAAATTTAACCAAGACACAGCCAAGTCATCTGTCAGACCTTCCTCCTTCTCTTTTGATGATAACTATTCTGAAATCATTTACTCACTCAGATTATTATACTCTTACTGCTTATTAATATGTGTGTCTGTGGCTACATGGATATATCTTACAAATCATATATATCATTATTTTAATACTGAAAAGTGTTATATTAATAGCTTCTTAGCATCTTGTTTCCTAAAAAGCAACCACAATCTTCTTGTAACCTACTGAGATGCAGCTTAGACTTAAACTCTGGTAAGTTCCTTTAAGTCCTTTTGACCTCTCTGCTTGCTGCTTTGGAACCATTCTTCAACAGAATCCTCAGAGTCATCCACATGGGATTTGATGGCCTGCCTGCATTGAAACAGGAATGCTGTATCAGATTAAATGACACCTGGAAAGAAACAATCATTATGCTGAAAAAAAAAAAAAAAAAAAGAAACACCTTGAAAGAGAAACAAAGTACAACATAGGCTGGGTGACTCACTCCTATAGGCTTGGAGAGACTAGAGCAAGGTATCCTGAGCTCTGCATAGTTAGTGCCAGCCCTACGCTGACACAAAAGACCAAAATTTCCCTCCAGACTGTTCTCCACACAGAAGGAAACTGTAAGCAGATGAAACTGCCTAAGAGTGACCCAAGCTAATAGAGAAGTTTCATGTTTCCTAGGCTCATCTGCACCCCTTACTTCCTGTTACCTGTAGCCTGCAGCACACCATAGTTCCTTTACACATTCCTGGAATAGATTTTCTCCCAGTCTGCCATGTCTGTCCATTCTTCTCGGAGAAGTATATGTTAATGTCTTGGAAAGCATCATTGGCCCAGAGAAAATGATATACTCCATCAATAACAACAGAATACAAGTCAAACTTTGAGCTGGGTCTCATCTACCTGTGTGCACGATTTGGACTGAGATCTCTGGGTGGTCTCTCCCTCACAATCCTATACTGATATCTGTGCAAACACTGAACACTTTCATAACTGCCCCCCGACACAGAACTGGTGTTGTTGCTGTTATCCTGTCTCCCCCCACCCCTATGCATGAGACAGGAGAGAACACAGCATTCTGTGTACATAGAGAGAGAGAGTCACCATCCACTGCAGGTTAGGAGTCTGTGGTGCTGTGGCGACCAGCTCCTTGTCACCATGACCCTAGCACCCTCAGATCCCACTTAAAGACTGCCTTTGCCTCCCTCAAGTCTCACCTTGAGCTTAAGCCCTATCCTCCTTGTGTCTCCCACAAGCCTCATGCTGCTAGCACCAAAAGGCCTACTGACTCTCCCAGCCCTAAGGCCAAGGTGCCTGTTGTGGAGAAGGTGCAGAGATTGGCTGACAGTGCAGAGCACTACCAAGAGCCAAACCTGTCTTTCCCACCTGGTAAAGCATCCAGAGAAGGGAGATGTGGGGACCCTAACAGGATCCGTACATGTGAGAGGGAGTCTACCGATAGCTCTCTTGTAGCTGGGCACATTTCAGAAAAGGGGGCAAAGGCCGGAGGACAGACATGGCTGTGAGTGGTTATGGGGAGCCCTGAGGTGAGAGACTACAGAGGCCCAAAGGAAACTTAGAGGCCCCGGCTTCTGGTAACGGGGTCAGACCGACCATCAGCATGCCCTGGCAGAGATCAGAAATGCTTATTTCTCACAGAGGCATTGTGGGAATCCAACCTGGGGATGATGGAAAACTCTGGGCATAAAGCACATAAAGCAGGCAGTCTTCATGGGGCAAGGGACTCTCAGGCCGACATGAACTGGGATCACTCATGCTGGTAGTATTTGTGGTCTTTTGGAGCAAATTCTAGTTCTTTCAGGAAAAAAACACTGGGATGCTCAGGTTGAGAGAGTTGGGGATCTTCCAGGCTGATGAATGGCGAAGGCTCTCGTTAAGAGCTCTAGGTTCCCGGATACTGGGTGAAGGTGGGGCCTTTGAAGCAGATGGGACTAAGATGAGCGGTTTGAGGTTGCCTCCGGCTGAGGGGAATTGTGGTTTTCACGCTATTTGCTGGGGTCTAAACGTTGCTGGGGGTTGTCAGGAGAATGAGACTTGAGGACCCTTAGGGGATGTGGTCGGGTTCATTTTCTCAAGGTGACGAGCTTCGGGGTCCCTCGAGGCTGATGGGATTTGGACCCCCGCGCTCTTAGGCTGGACTTTGAAGATCTTCGGCTAAGGGGAATTCGCATGGCATAGTCCCCGGTCTCCTGTCAGTCTCCCCACTGATCTGTGCCTGCCGCAGGCGGACCGGGACAGGGGCGGATCCAAGCTCTCGGCACTCGCCTTCCTTGGGCGTCTGAAGCGAAGCACTGCCTCGTACAGTTCGTTCCTCTCCGGCAGCGGTTCAGTGCTGTGATGCCAGGGTCCTACCCGCCAATTGAGGAGTGAAGACGCTTGGGGGCGGGGCGCGGGGCCGAGACGGCCTGTCGGTCACCGGCAGTACCCAGTCCTGGGCTGGGGGCGTGGCCGGCCGTCGCATCTCCACGTGGCCCTCGGAAGGCGCCGCCCCACCCCGCGGGATTGGCTGCTCCGGGTCCTGTGACTGTGCGTCACGAAGGCTTCCGTGACCTCGGATGGTCTCGCGGGCGTCGTTTCTTGCTCTCGCACACGCCTCGGCGAAGGACCCGCGCAGCAGGTAGGTTCCGGCGCCCGCACTCAAGTGAAGCCTGGAGGCACGAGCTCCTTTCAGACGTTTAGGGTGGACGGGGCTATCCTGGCCTCATTCTCTGTCCCACCGGACTTCCGTCAGCATTCTGAATTTTGTCCTCGGCCCATTTTTGCCCTTCCTTAGGAAACCCACTTTCAGCAAGAACTTTAGAACCGGTTGGTGTGTGGTGAATACCACATTCCTTTCTGGGGAAAACGGTCAGTCGGTAAATTCTGGTGAGACAATGTGAGGACACACAGTGAAGTCCATATGCGTCGAAGGTGCAAACACAGCAAGTGAAATAAATAATGTGTATTAGAAAAAAGCCTGAGGGTATTTTAAATGTGAAACAAGTGACATTATGAGTAATAGGGATGTTTAAGTCAGGTGTATCTAAAAAGGATTCAGAAGTAAAAAGACATAGTTAAAACCAAACACAAACGAAAACCTGACAACGACCAGACAAGTATATTGCATGAAAATAAGACGTCCCATACAAAGACAAGAGGTCCAGAGAGTGGGGTCAATTTAACACCTCCTGGGTTTCACAAGAGAAAAATGAGAAGCGTGTTTCTGGCCTTTACCTACTTTTGATCACAGAAATATAACACGAATTTTACGTATTGGAAAGAAGCCGACTCACTGTAGATGTTTTATAATTACTGTGAAACTGAATAAGGGAAAATCTCTTTCGAGTGGAATTGGGGGCCAGGTGATGTTTTGCAGGGTACAACCCGACATCAATTACACACGACAGGAGCCTCCTCCACGGGAAAGAAAGACCATTGATAGGCCCCAACATGAAAGAAACTGACTCTTCCCTCGAGAAACTGACTGTCAGCAACCCAGCCAACAAGAAAGGGCAAATCACTGTGAATGACACTGAGTGCACCCATTACTCCTGTGGACTTGTGTTCGGAAGGACCCCTCCTAAAATCCTTCATTTCCTCTTCAAAATGACATTCCTCTCCTTCATCAGTGGGACTTGCCTATGACTTTTGCTATGGCCTGCTTGTTTGTAATTGCAACTGTTTGCTGTTCTGGAATAAACCCCTGTTTTGCTGGTAACATAATTGTTTTATTTTTTTTACTGCAAAGAAAATCTTATTTTGTGTATCACTAGCCATGACTTTTTATCATTAGTTGCTTAAATGCTGCCTCGTGTCATTATCGGTGTCATGACCCTTTCACGTCCGCATTTCACTTTCCATCTACTTTCTGTAGTTCTTCACTTTTCTTTAACCTGTTCATTATAAATTTAGCTTGGTGTCTGTTTGACTTATTTGATTCTCTTCACTGCATCAATAGTTTGTCCTCCGTTCCCCCACAGCGCTTGCTCATATTTGACAGATTTATTGCTATGCCTCAGCAGAATATGAACACTCTGCAATCCTCATGGGTGAACATCGGGTGGTGGCCAGGGTATGTGTGCCCCGAACAGAAATAACCCTTCTAAAAACACATGGTGACACTGCCTGTGTCCCAGCACCCAAACACGGAACTTGAAAGAAAGTGGCATGACCTCGTCACAGCTGTTTCATATTTAAGGTCGACATTATATGATGACACACATGGTGATCCTGCAGAGACCCTAGAAATCTCTGGGGTGCTTGAGCAAGCAGGTGCAGTATCTATAGAGTCATTTGAGCTTGTCATTCCCTCCCTGACCCTGGAGTTAGAGAGTTGGTTTATCTCCTGCTTCTCAGCTTTTGCTCTCTTTGTGTTTGAAGCTCCCCAGACTCTGTGTGGGATGTATTTCAAGGCTTCCTGCTTTTCTGATTAAAGGTCTTGTTTTGCCTGCAAGTATTTATTTGACTCTTCTGCTTGACTTGGCATCAGGCAGTTTTACTGCAACTGTTTTAGGCTATGGACCAATTCTTTTTGGAGCCAGGCTGTTTCCACTGAAACTGAAATGCCCAGCAATTGACCCCAGAAAAGGAAAACCAATATGGAAATGTAGTAAGTGTTGGTTCAATAAATGCAGGCAACTGTAGTTTGGGCCAAATAGCAAACCGGTCCTATGAGAAACTTTGAGATTCCCACTCCGTACACTTTAGATGCATTAAACTTTTGACCACTGACAAAATGCAAGCATCTATAAACCTATACTGGGAGGCGGCGGGGAGATGGGACATATTGACAAGGCTGCAAAAGTGCCTGCCTCACTTTTCCCACTTGTCCCAGGGATAATCCAGGAACCATACTGGCACTGCTGCTGGAAATTTTAGATTGCCTAGCGGACCATTTGAGGTTTTGTGAAAAGATTTCATATAGCTTTCCCCACACACTAACCATGCCTCATGGATATTTTATTCACTGTCTGTATGCTACTTCTTCTTACTGACCAAAGGTTTCTTAGAGAACGCTGGTCCCATTGGGGAGCTCCTGTCAAACTGCACAGTGACAGAGGAAACTATTTTACTGCTCAGGTGCTAAAACAAGGCTGTGCTCTTTGGCCAGTTCTACAACATTTTCACTGTGCCTACCACACTCAATCTCTGGGTTTTGTTGAACCTTCTAATGGCCTCAGTAAGAGTCAGCTGGCAAAATTTGTAGACACCCTTCACATATCTTGGCCAAAAGCATTGTAAACCTCACATCTATACCTTTTGAAACTCATAAGCCTTCACCTTTCAAGATACTTACAGAATGCTCCAGGCATTTGGCTTCTGCTTTTTTGGATCTTCAGTTGAAAAGGGAAGTCATGCTTCCACATTGTAAAGTCTTAATAGCTTCTACTGAACACCATCATGCTTTGGTAGAACAATCTCTTCACATTTCCTTGCAATCCAAGGAAATAAAAAACTGAAAATCCAAATCTACCACCTGAAGATCTGGTTTACTAGAAAAGAAACCTTAAAAAATATGTATCCCTGCCAGCCTCACTGGAAGGGCCGTTTCCAGATACCGTTGACACACCTTTGTGTTGCTAAGCTCCAGTGACCAGATCTTTGGATACACTTGTCACTCCTAAAGAAGGTACCAAAAGCTGACAGAAACTTCACATAATCTGATGACCTAAGTGTAAAGCTGAAAAAAGTACTTAAAGCAAGTGACTGTGGAAGGGGACCGTTTTCCCCACATGACTGGATCAGGACTGTGCAACTCTTTTTCTTATTTACTATTAATTCTTATTTCATTTTTCCCTTTTACATAGAGAAAAAAAATGTGCCCTCATTTAAGTTTTCTAATCTACTGTGAAAGGGGGAACTTCTCTCCCCATCAAAATCCCATCGACATTTTTTAAAGAAACAAAACAAAAAACTCATCATATTTGCCAAAGTCAAGACTCAGCCTGACTTCAAAGAACACTACAAAGCAACAATAATGAAAACCGCATGGTGCTGGCAGAAAAATAGATACATAGACCAGTGGAACAGAATTGAGAGTACAAAGAAAACTCACATTTATATGGGCAAATAATTTTTGACCAAAAAAAAAAAAAAATTCAGTGGAGAAAGAAGGGCTTCTTTAATAAATGGTGCTGGGAAAACTGGAACGCCACCTGCAAAAGAATGAAACTAGGCTGTTATCTATCACCACACACCAAAATTTACTCAAAATGGATTAAGCACCTGAATATAAGACCTGACACAATAAAATACACAGAAGAAGACATAGAAATGAAACTCAAGGACCTTGACTTAAAGAGAGAATTTTATGAATTTGACCTCAAAGACAAGGAAAGAAAATGCAAAAATAAATGAATGGAACTACATCAAACTAAAAAGCATCCACCACCCGCCCCCCCCAAAAAAAAAAATTGTCATCAAGGTAAGGAGACAACTATCTCATTGGGAAAATACATTTGCAAGCAACACCTCTGTTAAGGGCCTAATATCCAAAATACACAAAAACTCATATGACTCAATGACAACAAAAACCCAACAATCCAATCAAAAAATGGGCAGAAGACCTGAACAGACATTTCTCCCTAAGGACATACAAATGGCCTACAAACATGAAAAGATGCTCAACATCACTGACTAATAGGAAAATACAATCAAAACCACAATGAGATTCCATCTCACATCTCAAGATAGCTGTACTCAACAGGACAAGTAATAATGAATGTTGGAGAGGATGCAGAGGAAAAGGAACTCTCATGCCCTGCTCGTGATACTGCAAATTGATATAGCCACTATGGAAATCAATATGGAGGTCCCTAAAAATCTAAGAATTCATCTACCATATGATTCAGCAATCTTACTACTGAGTATTTACCCCAAGAACTTGAAAACCCATATCCAAAAGAGATATTTACACACCAATGTTCATTGCAGCATTATTCACTATGGCCAGAACATGGAAGCTATGATAGACGATTGGCTAAAGAAGCTGTGGCACATATATACCCTGGAATATTACTTAGCCATAAGAAGAGATGAAATACTGCCATTTGTGATATCGTGGATGGACCTTGAGTAATCATGCTAAGCAAAATAAGCCAGACTGAAAAAGTTGAAAATCACATGATATCACTTATATGTGGGGATATAAACTGAAATGCAACAAGAAAAAAGGACAAAGAGAGACTCAGAGCATGTACAATGGACTAGTGGTATCAGAGTGTAGAGGGTAGGTGAGGAGGGGAGAGGTAGATGGTGTAAAGGGGTCAAATATAGCGGCGTAGGGTGAAATAGGCAAAGGGGATCCAATACAAGGTAGCTAAAGAAAACTGGACATTTGGTGGCAATCAGACAATAGAATATGTAGATGTCAAATTATAATGTACATTGGGAAATTATATAATTGTATTTACCAATGTTATGATAATATACTTGATTAGATTTTTAAGATAACTGAATGAATGAATGAATGAATGAAAGGTCTGCAACTCCCCTTTCCCCAAAAAAGATATCTGTACGTTTTTTAAATTTTATAATGACATTTTATTTTGTATTGCAAAGATGTTTTTAGTTTCTAATACTGCACATAGCCATTAATCACATGCCCCAGCAAAAAAAGAAAAAAAAATGTTCTGCTGAAATAAGATTTTGCAGATTATACTACATAAATAACCAGCCTAATTTTATGTTACCTGAATAACATTTACAGAGTGAGAAAGAACACTGGCTGTATGTTATGTGTAGTTGCTAGAAAAACAGTCATTTAGTGATGTCTCAGCTACTCAGGTGGAGCACCACTCTGGTGATCTGGGTGGTTTATCAGTGTAGGTCTGCCAAGGCAGCACTTAGGGCTGTGGTGTTCAAAACTAGGTCAGTGAGAAAAGTAGATGAAGAAAGGTTTTTGGACATGGTACATGTTTCCTTAGAACTTCAATCCGATTCTGCAAAGATGAATCAACTGATTCACCAACTTGCATTAGATCTCCGTTGTGTGATCACACATTGCCTGGGGCCTCGGACTTGAGATCTGCAAAGAAAATGCTTTTCAGACTTTTCCTGCATGGTCCTTGATAAGAGGACCACATCACACATTTTGGGTCTCTGGACCAGATGAAGGTAATGATTGTCAATATAGGACCTAATCCAGAAATCTCTGGAAAGTAGTTTAAACTGAACAATTTCAGCCTATTTGCTGGGATGGGAATGGAACTTGTATAGTGATTAATGAAGAATTCTTTAAGAAAGGAGTTCTGAAAAGAAGGGCCTCTTTCAGAGTATTTGAAACTACAAGTATGAAAAGTTTACTTTGACAGCATACTTTATGGATTTATTAAACTGCAACAACTTTTCAAGATCTGCTTCTCTAGCTGATATTCTGGCAGAAGAGAAAGAAGTCACTGTTTTAAGCAAGGTAGTACAAATTTACCTACCACGTATAGTAGGTCTATTATATATATAAAATTATATGAAAGTAGAAAGTTTAAGATTTTTTCACAAATTAAGAACTCGGGCTATGCACCTGCTGCCCTTTGACCATCGACACCAGCTATTCTCCTACTTGCACTATCCTTTTGTTGAGTGAGAGGACACCAAGAAGGAGTCCTCCTGACTTTGGGGAACAGGAGACTGCTGGACTTGGAAGACCAGAGTGTTGCTTGGCAATTGTTTCAGAGGAAACTATCTACCAAAATAAGGAAGAATAAAGACTATCTGGAACTTTAAGCAAACAATCAGTTCACATGTAGGGTCTATGGGAAAAGATAGGGATTATGGAAATCCTCACAGGCTACGAAATCATGAGGACCCTACACAAGAAGACCCTTCAGGAATATCTCCATGTTATAATAAAACTTTGTTGTTCTAACTGCTCTTTCATTACCATCCTTTCCCTTCTGTACATAGCTCGCCATCTCAGCACACAGGCCAAAGTGTTTATGTGACTTACCATGTCTGCATGGTCTGGGGTGGAATCCTTTCTTTTTCCCACAATAAATATTTTTGATAGCAGAACACCTAGTCAATATTATTTTTCAGCATTTGGGTAATTTCCTAATGGGAAGATTGGGTTGCTCTCAACATATAGTCTACAAGTTTTGTCCAAGTTATTCTGCCCTAAAGATTTTTGCTACTGCACACCTTATGTAATATAACTCAGGTATTATTGATGGATCAGAACACAGTAGCACCAGGAGCCATAATTCCTGGTGATCAATCAGCCTGATGTTCATCTTGCTTGTCATTCTGGCAATTATTGACTAAAGTATCTATGGTTACATGTTAATAAACACAGATCATCATTAAATAGAAAGCTCTAATATGCTCACTAAGAGGAGTGGTCAAAGTTCACAACATGGTAGGACACAGAGATGAACACGATTTCTGTTCACATCTACTCCTAGACACCAGCCAATTATGTAAATTCTCTCAGCTGTCTCTGAGTCATTGACACTGCCACTCTAATCAAAGCTTCTTGTCTATCAGAAAGCAGATTTCTCTGGCTTGTGTTAGAAGAAACCCAAGATATTTCACCAAAGGACTTTTTGAGAGAAACTTTATATCCCCTCTCTGTTAGAAAATACAGTCTGTTGGACTGTATTTTTGCCAGAAGCCTCCTTACTGACCCCAGCAAAGAGGATGTTATTCAGTCTGTGAATTGAAGACGTGCTCTTTTTTTCATCATGGTTCTCTCAAATATCAAGTCCAAGTGAGTCAGTAGAGACTGTGGGAAAACAGTCCAGAAATATTTCTGTTTAAACTTAGAATCAGGATCCTCTCATATAAAAGCATTGTTCTTTGAATTCAGCACTTAAGGGTACACAGAAAAATGCATCTTAAAATCCAGAAGCCATGAACTAACAAACATCCAAAGACACTGGTCAGCAGGGTGTGGGTTTGGGGCAACCAGATAAATTGCCTCTGCTAATATTTAATTGCTCTCCAGTTGTGAACAAATATATTTTATCTCATATCATCAATCTGCACAGGTTGAATGGGAATGTCATAAGATCAGAGTCAGAATCAAAGAAATCGGTGTTTCAAACATGTCTCTACCACAGGCTGAATTCCTCCTTTGGCTTGATCCCTAAGAAGGTACTGTATTGAATTATTGAAGTTTGCTCTTACTTTCCTGGGTTAGTCATTTGCCAACACAAGGCTAAAATTACAGAGTTCAGTCATGATTTTCCTGTAGTTAAAAAACTATTTTTCTCTGGCTTCTTTGAAGATGTTTTGATTCTAATTTTGTTTCTGGCAATTTGACTGTGGTACATTCAGATGTGGGTTTCATTAGTTTTTTTTTTTTTTCATGTTTGTTCTCTATTCTGTGCATATGTCTTTTGCCCAACTTGGAACCTATTTCATTCTTATTTCTTTGAAAATTTTTTAGATTTCGGCTTTGAATATTCCTGGTGGGTTTTTCTATATAGTCTTGGTCAGTTCTGAAATGTTCAAATCTTTTCTCTTTATTCTGATTCTTTGATAAGACAATCTCTATGATTTTTTTCAAGAATATTCATGATTATTTGTTGAAGCGCTTAGAGAACAGCTGCTAAACCTTTGCCAGTTATTTACATGTGTGTTATGTCTTCGATTCGCACGTACTCTATTTTATTACCCACACAATGAGAGTAAGATTTTCTCTGATTCTTTCTAAGACATTTTTGGGTTTTATTCTGGGCCTTTGATGATTAACACTTGGGGTCTTAAGTAAAGTCTGTAAAGAATGGTGACAATTTTGTTTGAACATCACACTCATCTAGATAGGTTTAAGTGCCTGTCCCAGGCAGGCTCCTTGTCCTGTGGTTTCTGGGTCAGTTTCATTTTCAAACCATTTGCTGCAGTATTCAGATCTGCTATCTGAATGTGCCGTGCGTGGTCACTTTAGAAGTGAATACTACCTTGTTCAATTCTCAGCAACTTAGTATTTATAGGCAGCACAGGGGTGAGGCCACTTAGAACATAACCATATAGATTTGCTTTCCACAGTGTCTTCCTTTCTACAACTACACTGTCATTTTATAGTTTCCAGGTGCTTTCCTATTGAGTATTCAGGCAGAAAAGTGGAGTTCTAGTTACCCAGCCCTGTTATACTCTTGTCATAATGGCACCCACATCCAAGTGAAGGGAGAGAGGAAAAAAAAGTGCTGGTTATTCACCCCAAATTTGGGCATCACAATTTTGCCAGACACTGAGGAAATTTCCCTCATTCAGAATTTTATTTTATCGGGTAATTGTGGGCTCCCATTTTTAGCTTACCACCACCTCAAGATTGTTTTAGAACTGGGATATGAGAGAAAACAAACAAAAAAAATGAGTGGTGCTTTTTGTTTTCCTATCAGCATTCAGACTTGATTTTTCTATTCTTGAGGCAGATATATCAGGATTTTTTTTCAGCAAGAGTATGTTAATTTTGAGTTGCAAAGGAACAGAAGTCCCATCTGTTGAGGTAAGTTACACACCCTGATTATCTCCATGTGTTCTGCTGCTTCATCATGAAATATTACATCTGACAATTCAAAGACATTCTTCTTTGGGGCCTTAATTGTGAAACAAACATCAGCAGATGATTGACCTATCTGGATAATTTTGAAGATGCTTGCCATAAGTCCAACTATCTGATGGGAAAGCTGGAGTCTAGTTGCTGATGCAGCCTACCAGAACCCCAGATTGTCACTATATATGACAGCACAGCCATCATCAGAGTTCAGGTACACAAACTGAGACTCTCTCCATGGTTCATATAAAAGTTATCTCTGAATGACATAAGGTGACTCCCGATGACAATTGCCCCTATGACCCATGGTCCTAAAGATCATATTATATGGGATGCTGCCACTGCTTACCTTGACCTGTTTGCTTTTTGAAGCGACAGTGATGCTTTTCTTGTCTGAATAACAGATTTCAGCAACACGATTGCTGCAGCAAAGCCTCAGTATCTCTCTGCATTTAGCTTTCCAGTGTTTTACATTCTGATAATATTGCATTTTTTATTTCAGAGCAATGTGGAAAGTCAAAGCATTTCATGAATGTTCCACATTTCCTAACATATGCAAACATTCAGTATTGCTATACATTGGGCATATTTCTAACTCTCCCTCCCTCACCTCCCCTCAGTACACACATTTTAGTAAGGTAATTCAATTAGTAAATGTAACTGTCTCAAATGAGGGGCTATGTCCTTTTGGCTACTTCCTGGGTACAGAGAAGAAGAAGAAATAGCTGTGTGACATAAAGAGACCTCTTCTGAAAAATTTATGATCCTATCTGAACCTTCTGGATGTAAGTTGAGTCTAAGTAGTTCATTAACTGAAACTCAATAAAGGTGCAGGTATGGGGATGAGAATGGATAGGGGTATGAAGATAAAGTAACATTTGCAGAGTATGGGAAGAGATCTATTTTGACCTCTGGGGTATGATTCAGGAAGAATAATTAACACACTCTGTCTCTGGGCCTAACTGACTGACTTTAGCAGCAACCATAGCTGTCAATCTATCCCATGGGCTATGAAAGCAGAAAGCTTGTGATGAAGAGTGAAAATCAACAAGTAATAGCTTCAAGACAATAGAAATGTTACTGTATTGAAAAAGGTGTAGATTTTAATTAGGGTAAGACAAAATTTAATTATTGCTCATTTAATAAATATTAAAATATATATTGTCTGGCAGGTGCTGTACCAGATCTCTGGTAATGTCCAAGGTCGACAAGGAAAAGTAGGCAGGAAATAGCTCAAAGAGGATACATTTGTGCTGAGATGGGTTAAGCAGTGGTATAAAAAAGCAAGGCATGGCCTTCTAAAGCTGGGAAAAAATTAGGGCAAGATTGTAAGGTGGGTGTATGCATGACTGAGAAAAGTTTGTTCACATGTGTCTCTGCATGTATAGTGGAAGAGAAAGGTATAGAAGGAAAGACAGGAAAAAAACACAGAAGCCAGATTCTCAAGAGCATTTCTGGCCATGCTGAGGCACTGAGTTCAGAATCTAAAAGTCATTCATTGCCAAAGTAAGGACTTAAGTCTCTTTTGGTTGGAACATAAAGCAAGATAAAAACACGCATTGGAAAATTTAAAGGTGGACTCACAAAGAGAGGAAATAAGGGCACAAATAAGCTTGAATACTTTGAGAGCAATAGAAGAAAAAGAGACCTGAAATTTTTGTAAAATTCTACATTTGCTGACAGTGATGAAGTCTATGAGAAGGACATATGATATTTACTATTTCAGTGAGGGCATCATTGTGATCATGATTATTGAGCTGGTTAGAGTATGCTATACTTTTATGTATGAGTGCATTTTGAATAAAGGCAACTTCTGCCAACTAAAATTCAAGGTCATATATTTTAAAATCACAGGAAAAAAGTTACATAATTGAGAAAATGCTAAAGTAAATAATGCATGTGATACTTTTCTAGATTTGATATGCATCTATCCCTTCCTATCATTCCAAGTTAGACCTTCATTTCTTTCATCCTGGACTGCATCATATATCACTTAACTGCAGTTTCCTCATTTGCCTTTACTCTTTTTATCTCTACCCCTTTAAAATAACTAAGTATAATTTACTTAAATGTTCCTAATGACCAAAAGGTCCAAATATTAAACAATAATATGTAGTCTACCATGAAAGAAAGCATCGTTTTACACTTAACTCTTTCAAAAATAAAAAAAAAAATTAACCCATTAGGTGAACATATAAGTTTATTGTTCAAAGAAGATGATTGCATATTTTTGCTGATGTTAGCCAAAATAATTTTTGACGTTTGTTATTTTGCATAGTCTGGTAGA
Source organism: Cynopterus sphinx (assembly GCA_030015415.1). Classification (NCBI taxonomy): domain Eukaryota; kingdom Metazoa; phylum Chordata; class Mammalia; order Chiroptera; family Pteropodidae; genus Cynopterus; species Cynopterus sphinx. Next base: position 148,681 of record JAKZJJ010000056.1, on the reverse strand, counting down.
TCATTGGTACACTGTTTGCAATTAGGGTGATGTTTGCCTAATGAAGGTGGTTGATGAATTGACCTTGAAAAAGTGGCAGCACATGTATCAGCTATCATTGGCGTGGGGATCCATGGGTTGCCTTCTGGTTGCAAGTTGAAAAAAGGATAATCATTGACTGCTAAATTAGGATATCTAGTTGGAAAAGTAGAAGTCTGCATCCTTCCAAATTTACTTCTCTGTAAGGGAGAAAGTGACAAGTAGAAGTTGTGCTGGTAGTAAAATTCACAATGTGGCCATTTGCTTGAGTGTAGCTGCCATGTGATCGCATTTGAAAAATGGTCAACTGAATCAAAACAGCGCGTTGGTCTGTTATAATTTGTTCTGTTTGTCTACCTAAAGTTGATGATGGAGGAGAAAATTGAATTTTGATTGGAGCAGTCATAGAAGCAACTGTCTAGCTGGTAGCAGTCTTGCTTATTAGTAGCATATTTAAATTTGTGGAAACTTGAGCTATGCTTTCTCCACATGTATCAGCCACAAAAGCAGAATTGATGATTACTTACATACAATATTCTCTGTTCCAGAGTGCTCCTTGTTGAAATTGTGAGCCGTTGAAGCTGCTGGAGAAGCATTTTTGATCCCAACTCTTTTCATTCAAAGTAAAAGTTGGTGACAGCCTCGTTTAAAATTTAGATACTGATAGAAGTGTAAATAAAACTAGAGGATGAAGTTATTTTCAGACACAAGACTATAAGAAACCTAACCTCTAAACTTCATATATCAGGTAACTATGCCAAGGTAATGTCATCAACATCTGGACATTATAACTATGGTCAAAAATCATCTATGAAGAATGAAAATTTATATAGCGTGGCCGTCAAGTAAAAATAGTATTTACATTTAAAGTAACACTGATTGTACTATTTAAAGTGGTTTCAAACTATCATTAAGTGTTCACTGATGAGATTCAAGTTGCTGGTAACATTTTTTTGTAATCCAGAATGCCCAAAGAGTTATTCTTTTTGTGAGAAAATCTTAAACTTTCTTTCATATAATTTTATGAAATATATACATACATACATATATACATATGTGTGTGTGTGTGTGTGTGTGTGTGTGTGTGTAATAGACCTCTTGAATGTTTCCAGAATGAGTGATTTCACCCGTAGAAATTAAAACCGACGTTCAATAAATGCTGACGATAATATCTGTGAGTAAAATATGGGGAGGGCTGGGTGGATAAATGTACAGTAGGACTGTAATCTTACATTTGTAGTTGTTGAATAGCTCACAGAACACTTTGGTAAGCAATATTATGTGTCTTGTTCACTATCACAATGGTAGAGAATTAGTATGTTATTGATTGGGAAACTAAAGGGAACTCGCTGGTGGAACAACCTTGTTCAGACAGAGTGACAGGCACCAGCTCATCAAATTACAAACATTCTTTCCAAGATAAAGCAATGTGAAAATTTTAGCATCATTTTCTTTATTGTCTAGATATGTTTCTGCCGCCCATTTATTTGCTCTATTCGCAGGACACTCGCTACTCACTCTTACAGAGAAAGTCGAAAGGAAAGAGCCTTAGGGCATGGCTTGTAGACTTGGATTCACTACCTACCTAGGTCCTTTCTTTCCCCTATACACTTCATAGTCCCCAGTCACTTCCAAATGTTAATGAAGTACTAATTAAAGTTATGCATGTGAAAACACATCATAAGCTTTAAAGTATTAAAGAAGTGCATGTTATCTTTTAATATGTGGCACTAATTTTGAAGGCAATGCCCATGGCTCCATTAAGTAGTGAACCAAGTGTGTAAAAAGTGGCAAATTTGCTGAAGGGTGTGGCTTTGAACAGGCTCAGAAACCACTGTCCTCTCCTGCAGAAGCAGGTGCCTCTGAGCAGCACTCGAATGAACATTGGTGAAGAGAAAATAACTTGGGGACTTTCATTCCTCTAAGTTTTCTGGAAAAGATGATAGTATGGCCTGGGTATTTGGGGTGAACTGTGACTAGGGGTGGGTTTAAAGTAGACGAAGGTGAGACCTGAAAGCACTAGGGCTTTGGACAAATCTTATAAATTCTCTGAGTGACCCAAAGCTAATCTGTACTGTGAAGATAAGGACACCAAGTCCTTGTTTGAAAGCATTAAATTAAATTGAAAAGAATTGCCATGGGCAAATTGTCCTAAAATTCCACACGCAATAATAACAGGGACCATTCTTTCTTGGCATTGCACGTCCATGCCTTGGTTCAATGCCTAAGACATTATTTGCCCTCCACAGGTATTTTCCGAATGAGTGAATACATGGATGAAACAGTTTGTAAATAGAAAGATTGGAAATTTAAACCTGATCATAGGAAGAGTCAGAAACTAAAATTGAATCAGCCGTGTGTGGTCAATGTGGAGTCCTAGTCTCTCTTGACCAATAGTTAAGGGAAAACAAACAAACAAACAAACAAACAAAATGGAGCATACAGAAAGGCAGGTGAAAGTTGGATGGGAAGAGATTTTATGTTTTCTGACAAAAGAAGGACTAGCACTCCCTAACTTCTAACGTCATTCACCTGTCTTTCTCCATTTTAGAACTCAGGAAAAGGCGATTGAAGTGAAGATGTACATCATCTGAGTAAGATGTACATCCTCTGAGTGTGCCAAGAGTTCAGTGAGAACTCAGGAGAAAGGAGATTGAGGTTAAGGTCGATATCCTCTGAAAAGTGATGGGCACGGATAACAAGAGTTCAGTGAGCCCCAGGATGATGGCTACCTGTGTAAGTGACACTCAGAGAAAGGCCATTAAGTCTTGATAGATACTATACTTTCATCGGGTCTCTTGTCCCCAGTCATTCTCTCCCTCCGGTGATGTGTGGTACAGGATTGAGTCTCAATGAAATGAGTAAATGAGCTCTGCCTGAAACTCTCACATGAAGGGACATGCATGACACCTTTTCTAATCTCTGTTACTCTTGCCCGTAGATTGTGAAAAGTGTCAGAACTTGGTCGTCGACAATCATACTGCCCGTGGACCCTCACCCACATTTATACAGGACGTGGGATGAACATGGGTCATCACCAACATTCAGCCCTCAGTCTGTATCCTGACCTGAGAAGCAAACCGTTGGGCATCCCCAGGGTGGGGCTCAATGTGGAAAGAGGCATCTGATCTCCCACTGGGTCTGCTCTTTGGCCCCTAGGACATCCAGGTCCCTCAAGATAAAAAGGTGGCCAACCGTGGATACTCCTGGCTTACAAGAAGGAGTGACTCATTCCCCTGTCTTTGGGCTTCTCACTTCACCTCCATGGGCTGGCAGGCCCTCACTTCCTACAGCGAACGTACATGGATGGCGATAATGTGGCATTCCGTACACAGAGTGGATTCTGCAAGGACACTGTGCTCCTGCTTAAAGATCAGAAGTTGAGAGGGAGTTCAGTGGGACAGGCCCACAGGAGGGGCTCCTGCCTCTGGGCTCCTTCTTGAGTGGCAAGCTGACTCAGATGTGTACATGGTGAATAAGAAGCATATCATGTGGGCATAGTTGACAGTGGAATTTTTGCAGGCTCAAGTGCTTGATGCCAGTAGAGTTGAATGCTTCTTCTAACTTCCATTTCTCCACACACACACAAAAAAGCCTTTAACCTCTTCTCTTGATCCTCAGATCACAAAAATGAGAAACTGATATGTGTATGTCGATGGGAAGGATGAGTCTGGGCCATCTGGATGTGGTAAGGCCAATAAGTGTAAGGGTCCCAGAGGATAATCTTCTCAGACAAGCCCATATCCCTTTTCTTCTCATTGTGCTTCCCTCAGTGGTTCCCCCAGGCCTGTTTATCTCTTTTCTCCACATTCAGTGTTCTTTCCTATCAAGGAGCATTTTGGACATGAAGGAGATAAAGTATGATATATGTTCTCAAAATAGAAATCTCTATGCTAGATAAAATTGGGCAATTGTGGGAACACTGGATTCGCACTTTATGCAACGGACATTTATTTAGCTCTTACTGTATTTCCGGTAGACAGTGGGATCCATTTTATTATCCAGAGCTTAAAACCCATGTCCTTAAGTGGGATTCCTTGCAAACAGACTGACAAAAATGATTTTAGAAACACTTCGGTATAAGTTTCCAATTTTGTGAGAAGGGCACAGGGCCAAGATCACCTAAAACAATGAACCTTTAACCTGTGAGGACAGCAAAGCACCCTGGCCACATTCTAACTAGAACTGGGTTATGAAGCCTGTAGTAGAAGGAGGTACAGGATGGTTTGTGGCCCTGGCCTGTTCGGTTTTATCAGGAGTTAGAGAATGAGAATGGACTGTGATCATTCTGTGTTATTGTGCTGAGAAGGAGACCAGGGACAAGGGGAAACCCTCTACGCAGGATGAGCACCATGAGCAGTACTTGGAGAGATGGGAATACACAGGACATTGTTTAGGTATAAACAGAAGGTTCCCCAGGAATGTCGCGGGCAGTGGGCGACGTCAGGCCATGAAGGCCAAGGGCTTCGGGTGATGAGCTGGACATGGATTTGACAGGTGGGAAACTTATCCCTTATGGTTTCTCTCCTCCCACCTGTCTCAACCCAGGTACGAGAACTGTGCCCAGATGATGAAGAGTAGAACCTGTTGGTCTTTCATGGTCACAGGCAGATATTCTACCAAACCTGCTTGCATGTTTGGCCAAAGGTATAATTTGCTGGTCTGCTATGGGGGCGAGTATGGTCAGAGGTGGGTATCAAGTTGGGCAGCAAGTGGAAGAAACAATGCATGTCAAGGGTAGGTGAGGTCCACTGTTCTTCTTCAATGGAGAGTACTCCTTGGAAATTTTCATGGCCTAACACTTGGTTAGAGTAAAATTCGGTCTAAAGGTAGTCAAATTTCACATGAGGTGCTTCAGAAATTAAGGATTTATTTCTTATGCTTTTGACACTTAGGAACAAATTTCATGATTATTTTTGGTTCTGACCTTTTTAACATTTCATGCACAAACTATATAACAGCACACAGTGTGGAAAGGCTTAGAGGCAAACCAACAATGGACGGACAAAGAACAAAAATAAGTTTTGAGCACTTGTCATTTTGTCACCAAAGCAGATTTTTCTGAAATGTACTGCTTTCTTTTTATTTTCCTTTATGTTTCTAAATGAAATATGTGTGTTAATAAGCATTCATTGACAATATCAGTTAATTTTCATGTGAGTTTCTGTTTTGTGCCACACAGGGTTCCTGGTGCTGGGAATGCAGACTAAACATGATGATCAGAATCATCACTCTTGAGCACCTCAAGGTGAAGGAGGAAAGCAAAGGTGCATGCACCCGCATGCATGTCATCAGGCAGACACTGTCCCAGAGCAAGTGAGAGGGCAGGGTGTGTAGCAGACCCTCTGGGAGGGCTCCCTCAAGAGAACATTTGCAGTCACCTGTGGGCAAAGCATCCAGTAGATTTTGAAAGGGTTGTTCTGTTTTTAGGACTGGCTGCAGACCACCGTCTTCTCAGCGTGAAGGATAAGGAAAATGGTGGGAGGGATGCCTGGTAGCCTGGAATGTAGAGCCCATGATCCAGCTAAGGCACTGAGGAGACTTTCCTATGTGATGTGAGACAGTGGTGCTGTTTTCAGCTGGAGTGGCATGGTCTCTGTCCAAGATTTTGCTTTGAGAATTTTTGCAAGATAGGCTGCAGTGGGGAATCCCTGTCTCCACGTGACAGAGGATGGCAGACTGGATGAAGCTGGATGGGAATCAGGGTCTAAGAAGTAAAATTGCCACTATATTGTACAACAAGACTCCTCGTTGTATTTGGAGTGGGCTAACACCAAATGTAATACACCAAGTATGACTACTTTGTGTGAGGTTACTTTATGCCCTGTGGAAGACTGAGAGAGAAGCAATTCATGACACAAGTAGAGCAGAGGAAGTGACAGTCCTATAGACCAGGGATTGCCAACTGTTTTGGCGCCAAGGCTCGGTGCTCCGATGAGAATCTAATGCTTGATGATCTGAGGTCGAGCTGAGGCGATGATTCTAGTGCTGGAGCTTGGCTGCAAATACAGAAGAAGGTTCCTGGCTCACCCTCTGCCCACCTCCAGTTGTGTGTCCCTGTTCCTAACTGGCCATGGACAAGTACCAGTCTATCCCTAGTGGTTGGAGACTCTGCTATATATAATCTGTCACCAAGATAATAAAGCAAACTGAGGCAAGCTAAAGTCACCAGAAATGGAGTTTCTTCATGAGAGCAGAGGAATTTGCAACCAAGTAAATTTGAAAATCTCATTGGCTTTACTCGTGAATCTGCATTACAAGGGTGCTGTGAAGCATTGTACAAAAGAGGTGGATTTATAGGAAGAAAGGTGGGACAAGGAAGCTGTTGGCAAAGGAAAGGTGAAGATTATTCTTGGGCTGGGACAGCTTTTATGATGGGCGGGTAAGTTTGTAGATTGCCTCTCTTTTTTATGCGATTGAAATGAAGTGCACCTCATTGGTACTAACTGGAGCAGTTTATACTGTGTGGTAGAGATTAAGTTTCTTGGACAGGTTGAAACTAATTCAAGATAGGGTCCAGAATCTAGGTTTGGTTTCGAGGAAATTAGTATGTGTGGCGCTAATTTGGGGGCCTGTCATTTTTTGTTGTTTTTGTTGTTGTTGTTCTCTCTATTTTCTTAATATGACTTAGAAGATACTTGCATGTGGGAAAAGTTACTCACGTTCCATCTCCATGAAGAACAAAACTGCCTCAGACACAACTTAAAAATCTGTAGTCTGGGCCTGAGGTAGAAAAGGCCCTCAACCGGGCTGTCTGGGTTTTTGAAGAAGATATAGTGCATAGAAATGGAACGACAAGATAGACTGTAGAGGAACACTTTGTGGGAAACCGAGCTTGCATTCTTAACAAAAGTAAGAGTAATTAGTGAGTGGGTCTTACCAGGAGATAAAGCATATGGCCCAGCAAGCAGCCTTGTCAACATCTACCCTGAACAAAAGGTTCTCTGTTAGCATAACCCAAGCCAGCACGCGGAACGCGGTTATCTCTCTCAGAGCCCTCCAGGAACACCTGCAATAAAACAGCCCCAATCGGAGGAACCCTACCCAGAGGGTCAGAGTCAGCAGCAGGAGCAGCATACTGACCCACACAGCTGGAACGACACGCTGAAGGACAAGAGATCAAAGAAGGTCCAAACCTATGCTTGAAAGGATCAGGCAAAGAAAGATTTCTAGGGCCTTTTCTAAACCACACAACAGACAAATGGAGAGCTCTAAAGAGTGAGAGAGAATAATGGAGGCAGAGCTCAGCACAGGCCAGAAAGTGTATCCAGGGGACGTGGGCAAGTTATTTGTGGGAGTAGGAAAGTCAAGAATGTAAGCTTCTAATATAAAGGATGCTGGCCAGGCTTTGATGATGGGTCATATCTTATCAAAACCACAGCAGACACTCAGGGAAGAAGCCCTTGGTTGGCATGGAGTGTGAGTAGGACTTCAGTGTGAAGTCCCATTTCTTCAGACCCAGCTGTCTCCTTAAACATCCTGTACAGAGACTCACTCTCTCACAAAGTCTCACTTGAAGATTCAGCAAAGAAACAGAATAGAGAAGACTCTAGTGACATATACAAAGAGATTATGTCATGTGACTTCAGGATGGGGACTTGAAGGACAGCCACCATTGGACTTGGCTAAAAGTTTTTTTTCCACATAGCCAATAGGCAGTTGCCAAATTTTTCTGTGAAACCAACCTGCATAAGGTGTGCACATATAGTACACATCAAATCAGAATCTGTGCTAACCTGGTGAACTCAGCTTATTCCCACCTAATGACTCCCTGAAATCCTGACCCAGAAAAACCCCTGATTTTCTAGTACCTGGTATTTTCTGTGGGAAGAAAGCATGAGTCTATGCTGCATAAATCACTTATTACTCTCATAGGTCCCCAGGTCTAAGGTACAGTAGCTGAACTAAGTGTGCATCAGAACCCTTGTTGAGCATCCGCAGGTCTGGTATTGATGACCTGTGGCCTTATTTTGCAGCTTGTTCTCTTCCACATGTCTTTGGGCCCAACATGGGCCACTGTATAACTTGACACAAACTTGTAGCTTCAACTAGGTAGCTCCAGGATGAGGAGTCGCAGAGACTAAGCTTTCTGTAACAAAGTCCCACTCAAAGGCCTCTGAACAAACACACCTTGTGGTCAACTTAACACATCAGAGTATCACCTGATTACTTTAAAAGCAAGCTCTAGAGCCCTCCTAGGATGAATACAAAGGAAAAATTAGATCTTGCACAGCAGCTAGTATATGGTAGTATGGTGAGTCCTCGAGGTTGGTTAACCTTAGGTGTCAACAACAGACAACAACAAACTGCAACAAGAAGATACACTACTCTTGCAAAGGACACTATTAGAGCACCACGTTCAAGTGGTCAGGAAGATTATACTATTGGCCCAACAGCACACCTAACACATGAAAACATTCTGCCAAAACTGAAAAGCTGAAAGGTCTATTTCATATGAAGAAACAAATACAGGGCAGCAGTGAAATGAGAAGAGAAATAAACAGATCCCCAATTTTTTTGAAGAGAGAGAATAAAACTTTACAAAGTATTCTAAATAAACAAAATAAGCAACCAACCAGATTCAGAGTTCAAAATACTCATAAAAATGCTCAGTGAACTAAGAGGAAGAGTAGATAACTCCAGTGAGATCTAAAACAAAGACAGAGGAAACAAACAAACAAACAAACAAACAGGAAGAATTTTTTAAAAATCTGTCAGAAATAAAGAAATGGTAATAAAAAAAAACACATGAACTGGAGTCAATGGTAGAGAAAATGAACAGAAGATTGGATCGGTGGTTTGGAAGAAAAAGAAGCAGAAACAATCAGAAGAGCAATGAGAAAAAAAGATCATTTAAACATGAGGATAGTTTAAGAGGCCTTTGAAACAACATCAAGCATTATGATATCTGCATAATGGGGGCACCAGAAAAAGAAAAGAGACAGTAACAAAGTGAGAGCTTCTTTGAAGAAATAATCACTGTATACTTCCTTAACCTGGCAATATCTTGATCATCAACATCATTGTCATTATCATCATCATCGTCGTCCTCCTCCTCATTCATGATCAATCATCATCATCATCATCATCATCATTATCATCATGATCATCCAAGCCCAAGAAGCACAGAGAGTCCCCACAAGATGAATTCTAAGAGGACCACAACAAGATAGATCAAACTTAAAATGCCAAAGTTAAAAGAGAAAGAGATAATCTTAAAATTTCCAGGGAAAAGGAATCAGGTTTTCTATAAGGAAGCTACTGTAAGATTGTCAACTGAAACTTACACTGTACTCATGAATAGAAACATTTGGCACCATGAAATCATCCATACTACACAGAGCGATCTATAAATTCAATGTAATTTCTATCAAGATGCCAATGGCATTTCCCCAGTATTAGAACAAAGAAGTCTAAAGTTTATATGAAACCACATACGATCCCAAGTAGCCACAGCAGAATGGAGAAAGAAAAATAAAGTTCGAGGCACTACAATACTTGATATCACACTAAGCTACTGGGCTTGAGTAAATAAAATAGCATGTTACTGACATAAACACAGAAACATCAATCAATGGAACAGAATAAAATTAACCAACATCTATGTGGCCATGTACTCTGCAAAATATTCAATGAGAAAAAAGTACTTTCTTTCATAACTGGTATTGAAAAAACTGGACAAATCCTTTTTCTTATAATATGTACAAGAATAAACTCAAAACAGATTAAGGACGTATGTCAGAAACAAATTAATAAAACTACTAATAGAACATTGGTGGTAAATTTTTGACACTGTTCTTGGTTGTTTTAGTTTCTGAGAACATTTTCAGTCTAGGAAAACAAAAGGTAAATAAACAAATGATGCTACATCAAAGTATATGTAAGGTGATGCACAGCATAGTAAACCAGCAACAAAACTAAAAGGCAACTCATTGAGCAAGAGAAAATATTTGCACATGAAATATCCAATCAGGAGTTAGTATTCAAAATGTATTAGAAACTCATACAGTTTGACATCAGAAAACCATTAGATTAAAAAACAGGCAGAGTACCTGAATAGCTATTTCTCTAAAGAGGACATACAGAGATACAGAGTGCCAAAAACATATTAAAAGATGCTTGACATCTCTAATCAACAAGACAAGCAAATTGAAACACAAGGAGATGTCACCTCTCACATTTAGAATGGCCATCACTGATAAACCAACAACAAACAAGCATTGAGAAGGATGCAGAGAAAGGAAATACTTGTGCACTATTGGTGGGGGTGAAATTAGTATAATCTTTGTGGAAAACAGTTTGTACATTTCTCAAATTTAAAAAAAAAAAATTGCCTGTAGATTCTGGACAAACAAAATTACCAGACTCCCAGATCCAGAAAAAAAGGCATGGCTGCCAGATGGGAGGCAGATTTGGGGGCTGAGTTAAAAGGCGACAACATTCAGTGCAAGTTGGTAGTTACAAAATAGGTACAGGGACATTAAATATAGCATTGAAAATATGGTTAATAATTTTTATAACCATGTATTCTGCCAGGTGGGAGCTAGATTCATCAGGGGATTATTTCGGTAATTATATAAATGTCTATCCACTATGTTAGATGTCTGAAACGAATATAATAAGTAATGCCAACACTAGTTAAAAATAGCTTTCTTTAAAGGAGGACTTCTTAGAGATATAAAAATGTTAGCACTAATTGTTTGGAGAAATCTAAAACACTCATTCAAAAAACTATAGGCACTATTTTTATTGCCACATTATTTATAATAGCCAAGATATGGGTGTAACCCAAGTATCCATTAATTGACCATTGAATTTTTAAAAAATTAATGAAGAAAGGATTTATACTGAACTTTGTACAGTCTGCCAGCTCTGGGTTATCTAAACTATGACTTTCCTTTTGTCTGTATCTACTCCAATGTGGCATTGCATGGAAGGTCTGTACAAAAAAGCAGAAAAGGTACTTTTGTTTTTTAATATTACAGTGAGCAGTTAGACTATGACGACATTGCAGGCATATTCTTAGCCATTTATGTTACCCATGCAGAGGAAATTTTACTCACTTCATTATTACATGCAGCAAAAGTGAGGCAGAAGATAAACTTTGTAAAATGTAACTCTCCATTCAGCATCCATAACATCATACTGAAATGCATTAGCTCAGTTCATTCACGAGACAAATCTTTCTAAAAGCGTCCTTTCCAGGTTTATATTTTTGTGAATTTCTCTGCAGCCAAGCTCAAAGGAATCAAGTCATGGATGTGTTTCCTATCTAAAAAAGGCTAATCACAGCCCATCAACCTGTGACATCAAATGTGTCTGACAATGAGGGGAAGATACTGACACCTTTTAAAATCTGCTTCCACCCTAGAGTCTGGACCAGGCAGGTATCAACTTTAAATATTGACCTTTATTAAGGATAATTCTTATGTTTATTTTATACTTGTCATAGGAATCTGATTCCTAGGAATTCTGATAATTCTAGATTAACTGCTGTTCCAAGCCTATCAACTCCCATGTATTTTGATTGCTCATTTTAAGTAACCATAGTTATTATGAAGGTTATTTATATGTATTGACTGTCCATGACTCAGGCATGGACAGCTAATTTCTTCATTAGAATTTCACATGTGATTGCAACTGCTGACCTTCTTGCAAGATGTTGAGTGTGACTTCCTAAGCCCGAATACTCATTGATACACTCTGTTCTAATTTTAGTTCTACTCCATATACCATTTTCAGTAAGACTCAACCCTCCAATTATGAGCTAATGTGTTTGTTTGACCCACTGATTAACATGTTGTTAGGAATCTGTCTATATTACCTTAGATAACATCTCTAGGGAAGATGTCACTTCCATGGCAGCACTAGAAAAAAATGGCTGTTGTTGCTTTAATGAAGGTCTTAAGAGATAACTGAATTGTTGCAGATTATTGGTTAGCAAGACCAGGAGGTATATCCATGGTACTTATGACATCCAGTTTTGTATATCTAAACGTTTGCATCTCATGAAGTATAAACTCATATAGAAAGTAGCAGAAAGGAAACTCCTTGACTCCTTGGATTTTTCTGCTCACTGATCATTTCAGTTGTGTGGCAACAAGAGTAGGTCTATTGTTTGGAAAAAAATTAATATAGTATGGTTCAATAATTCTACTTATGTTTTATTTTATAAACTTTAATTCTCCTATGAGGCATCTCTCAATTCAGAAAAATACTTCTGCTAACATTATGTTTGCTTTATCAACTGAACCTAGACATTTCCAAAAGACACAATACTTTGAAAAGATTAAAATAATCAGTAGGTGACTGATGACCAACACCTTCTGTTGGCTTAAAATTGGCATTGACATCTTATTACATAACATAATCCTTAGATATGCATCTTTTGTGTGACCCCTCATGCTAGAAATAGGCCTTCATTAGCAATGTGGAACAAAGCAAGGTAAAAGTCATCTGAGTGTGAAAAGGCTATTTGAGCATCATTAAAGTCATGCAGCTTTTTATCAATGCTGCTTTAACTATGATATTGCTAAAGAGGAGAAATGTCAAAAAAACTGAGACATCCTAACATAACTTATGTCAGCCAGAGTTTGAGAGAACTGTCTTTTAATGCCATTTCATTATTTCTGTTGGTGTGTCATATATGTTTATTTTTCATTAGTCTCTATTACTACCTTTCTTTGTGAATGACATCATTTCTAGTGTAAAAAAAAAAAAGAAAAGATTAAAATCAGTAGGTGACTGATGACCAGCCCCCACCTTCTGTTGCCTTTGAATCCGTAACAAGAACAGCAGTCACTTCAGAGGCTGGTTCGGTCTTAGATCTCAGGGCCACTCCCTGAGATTTCGCTGGGCCTCCAAATGTTGTAGCTGCCAGGCCCCTGAAAGACACACAGACCGCCAGAACTCAGTGAGTTATAGGAATCACACTCTTTATTCACCCAACTGGATCTGCTGGGGATACGCAGATCCCAAAATTAAGCAGCCCCAAAATGTAGAGGTACAGGGTTTTCAAGCCCTAAACCCCATTCTTCATTCTGTCTGAACACAAAGGTCTATTTTTATTCTATTAATTACCTGTCAATTCACTGGTCATGTGTGCAAGTGGGGGTACAGGAGCAGAAAGATTGTTAGAATGTTATGTTTCCATAGTTAATAGCCTATGTTCCTATGGCAATAGTGAAACAGTAATATCCAGCAAGTAGTTAACTTTTAAACAGTAATTCTCCCAACACATTACAAATAAAAAATAAAATGACCTTTATATGTGACTTCACTAACCAGTACCTTTTTTAAACATTTTTGTAGTTCACATTATCGGCCTCTTCTTTAATTTTAACGCTAAAGATTCTTTTAAGAATTTCTTGTAAGAAATGTCTTCTTCATAAAAACTTACTCAATATTTGTTTAGTTGGTAATTTCTTAATTCTCCTTCACTTTTGAAGAACAGTTTTGTTGAATTTGAAATGTTGATGGCCATGTTTTCTCCAGCCATCTATTTTGCCTTTTAATTCCATACATTCTAAAAGCTTGTAATGTGTGTGAGGATCGATCATATATGATGAGTCACTTTCTTTTCACTGTTTTAGACTAGTGAAGCTGTTGAAATGAGATCAAGATTTCTTTTTATCTAAATTTTAAAACCTCTTTCTTTATTAAGGATCCTCCTGGTTTTGCAAGGCCCTGACTAGATTCCAGATTTCTGAGAAATTAATACTGGCAGTTTTGATAGCTTAATCATTGCTCTGAAGAAGGGTGTGGAGTTTAGGGTTTCTTGCTTGTCACACCAGTGATATTCTTCAGGTTTCTCTGGGTCAGATACTTTCTGTCTAATATTTATCTCCCTGATGCTCTGCTCCATTTGTATCATCATAATAGTCTTCCATTTGACCCTCTCTAGTCAATGTCATCATTTTCTCATCTCAGTGCTTAAGTTGAATAGTTTTGTTTACTAAGTAAATAATAGTCACCGATTCACTGTACAACTTATTAACTTTTCCTTTTAAAATGTTTCTTATCTTAATTCACTTTTCTACTTGCAGATTTAGTTGCATACCTATATCTAATTTTTCCACCAGTTATCATGTCTGCCTTAGCTGTTGTTTTTCTAAGAATTGTTCACTCATAGAATCAATTAGTTTACACATATTTCTCTTGGCAGAGTATGATGTCTTTACAAGCAATACATTTTCCCTTTAATCTGCTTCATTAACATTCTGAAATTTTCTTAAACAAAGTTCAATTCTTTATTCAATCTATGGGGATTTAAGTTGGCATATATTGATGGTAATATCTGACCACTGTATTATTCAGCTATTTTGTAGCAATACAGTTATTAATACTACTGATTCAAAAACTTTTGCTTTTATTTTAATATTTATTTATTTTTAATTTTTAGGTGAGGCAACCCTTGGTTTATCTCAAATATTTCAAGGCCCTTCCAGCTTACAATTTTTTTTTTCTTTTTACACCTACAGCACCTGGTCTGCCTAAATGGTCTCCCATCCAAGTACTAATGGAGCCTGACCCTGCTTTGCTTTCGAGCTCAGCCAGAATTAGGCTTGTTTAGGATAGCATGACTGTAGACTAAGGGCTTTTGGATTTTAAAGATACGGTTGATTTTATTATTAAACCTGTTTTCTAAAAAAAAGAGAGAGAGAAGGCTATTGTTGCTATGAAAGAAGATTTAGACAAACTTCCCAACAAGCCAATTTTTCTAAAAGCTTCTAGATTTGGGGGGTTTCTAATTTTACAAGTACATACTATATTGGAAAAAAGGTTGTTTCTGAATCACTTTAAAATTATCTAACAAGTATTAGGTGTGACCTAATATTATTATTTAATTGCATGGTTGGTCTTTAGTGATTGTAAAAGAAAAATAATTCCTTCAAATATTTTTTAGAAGGCAGTATTCTTTTTTTTATCTAGTTGTAACCTAAAACTTTGGAAACTCCTTTGTCTTTCATTTATTACAAAGTTAGTGAATGCTTCAATTCATAGAAAAGACTCATAAGTGTAAAAAGAGGATTATTTATTTTTTATCCTTTTTTTAGAAAAGCTTATCTGGCTCCCACAAAATATAATGATTAAATTTTAAGTACTTCTTTTTCATTAAAATGCTTTTGGAAAAGCATTTTATTGTATGTAACAGATACATACAATAAATTCTTAAGTTGGAATTTTACATAATAAATATAAAATATTATATAATATCTTTTTCATTTTTTGTTTACTGAAACATATTGAGGGGAGGTTGTGAAAACAATGAGGTTATGGAAATATTAAAACATGTATTTGCCTTTTATTTATCTTTCCATTTCTCTGTTCATGAACTCATGTATTTTGTTTGATTATTTCTTGTAAAAGTCAATACCCCTAATTCTCAGGTAACGTACTAGATTGAGAAAAAAGTTTTTCCCCATTACATGCATTTGAATATAGAGAAGTAGTCAGCAAATTGGTTTTTACCTTTTAGGAAATAAGTAGATTGAGCATTCTGCTGGTAACCTATGAAGAACTGGAGGAGTTACAAAATAAACCAATTAATTTAGTTAAGTAAAGGTAAGTAATTTAGGTAAGGTAAATAATTCGCTCTAATGTGCCTATTTAGATGCTTAAATAACATAAAGGGTATGGAAAGTGCTTAAAGAACTGATGTCCCCTTCCCATCATGAATTTAATTTAAGTAAATTTTTGTTGGAATTAAGCACTGATAACTGAAAGCTGACCATTTGAAAGTTTTCAATTCAGTGTCATTAAATATTTACATAGTTGGCAGCTGTCATCATTTTTTATGTTGCAGAACTTTTTCATGTCTGAATATAAATGCCTTACTTGTTAAATACTTGTTTCTCAATTCCTCCTGTGTATAACTTCTTGCAACTAATAAACTGATTTCTGTGTCTCTCTCTGTCTCTGTCTCTTTCTGTCTCTGCTCTGCCTCCCTTTCTCTCTCTCTCTCTCTCTCTCTCTCTCTCTCTCTCTCTCATTCTCTCTCTCTCTGTCTCTCTCTCCCTCCCTCCCTGTTTTCTCTCTCTTGTCTCATTGAAGGTACTTTATACTTTATACAAAGGCAATTAGGTAATAAGTCACCCTTTGTGTTTGGTATGTGTTTGGTATGTTTCACTTAGCACAATGTTTTTAAGAGTCATTTATGTTATAGAATGTATCAAAACTATATTTGTTTTTATTACCTAACAGTATTTTATTGTATAGATTAACAATAGCTATTGGCTTTTATAAATGGTGTTTCTACTTATGTCATTGTCAAATGCAATTAATAGAAATATCCCATTTAATGGACATATGGTTTTTACATTTTTTATTTTCTAAATCTAACTTTATAGGCACTTTTTTAAGATTATAGGGAAAAATGTTTTGGAAGCCTCTTACCAAAAAAAAAAATAGCAAATGCCTATTACTTTGTTAGAGTGTGTCAATTGGTGAAGAAAGTCATTGTTGTCAGAAACTACACAAAGTGTGTGTCTTCACTTGTAAATAATTTGTTTCTTTGTGATTTCTGCACTTTAAGAATATTAGTGGAAAATTACGATTTCACTCTAGCCTTTCTCATTTGTTCATTTTTTTATTTTCATGTCTGTTTACTTAGTACTGGACACATCTATAATTTCACAAGTTGTGAATACAAAGGAATAGATCTTGAAGGAAATTAGAAGCACTACTCTAGTGAATGCAGGAGAGTGAAAAGCCTTATTGCTGATGTGGAGAAAGTTTTAGTGGTCTGGGTAAAAACACACTAGTCAGCCACAACATGTCCTTGAGCCAAAGTCTAATACAGAGCAAGGCTCAATGTTGCTCTAATTCTGTGAAGGTTTACAAATGAGGAGGCTTCAGAATAAAAGTTCAAAGCAAGCTGAGTTTGGTTCATAAAGTTTAAAGAGAGAAGCTGTCTCCATAAGTTACAAGGTGAAGTAGCAAAAGCTGATATAGATGCTGCGGCAAGTTATCCAGAGGATCTAGCTAAGATGACTAATGAAGGGGGCCACTCTATACAACCAGTTTTTAGTGAAGACAAAACATTCTATTATGGAGAAGATGGTATGTGGGACATTCACAGGTAGAGAGGCAAAGTCAATGCCTGGCTTTAAAACTTCCAAGGCCCTTAAGAATTATGCTAAGTCTCTTCTGCCTGTGTTCTGTAAATGGAACTACAATCACAGATGATAGCATATCTCTTTACTGAGTATTTTAAACCCATTTTGGAGTTCTGCTCAGAAAAATTAATCATATTAAATATTTCTATTCACCCGCAATGCATTTTGTCATCTAAGAGCTCACCTGGAGTGGATGCAGAGCTTAATACAGTTTTTGTGCCTGGTAGTACAACACCCATTTTAAATCAAGAAGTGATTTTAAATTTTAAGTCTTATAATATAAGAACAACATTTCATTAGGCTTGCGATACTATAGTGATTCATCTAATCTCTGCCAAAAAAAAAAAAAAGATTGAAATCCTTCTTGAAAAGATCCCTTATTCTAGAGACCATTTGTACATTCAAGATTCATGGCAAGTACTGTGATACCAAAAATAATAGGGGTGGGAAAGAAGTTGATTTCAAACCTTAAAAATTACTTTGAGTGTTAAGGGCTTCAGTAGAGCTGATGACCGCAGATTATAGAAATAGCAAGAAAATGAGATTTAGATTTGAAACCTGAAATTGTGATTGAATTGCTGCCATCTCATGATACACTTTAATGGATAAAAGTTTATTCTTATGGATGGTCAAAGAAAGTGGTTCATTGATATGGAAGGTACTTGTAGTGAAGATGCTATGGAGACTGTTAAAATGATAAGAAATAGACTATTAGATAATTATAGCTGGAAAAACAGCTGTTATAGGTGAGAGAATTGATTCCAATTATGAAGAAGTTCTACTGTGGGTAAAATGCTACCAAACAACATTGCATGCTTCAGAGAAATTGTTCATGAAAGGAAAAAGCAACTGATGTGGCAGTTGTTATCATTATCTTACTTTAAGAAATCAGTGCAGCAACTCTAACAGGTCAGAGTTAATGCCCAGGTCAGTCAACAGCCATCAATATTGAGAACAGACCCTCCACCAGAAAAAAGAATTATGATTTTCTCAGGAGATGGTTAAATGTGTTGACAATAATTTATTTTATTAATGTATATATATATATTCTTTTCAGACATAACACTGTTGCTCACCTATTAGACTACAGTAGAGTGCAAACATTTCTCTATATGCACTGGGAAATGCACAAAAAAATGTAAGATCAAATAGTATTCACTTTATCAAAATAGTCTAAAACTGAATCTGCAATGCCTCCAAGGTATATTCATCCAAATTAAATGCCAGAAATTAAAGTTGTCTTATAATATGTTCAATAAAAAAGAAGAGTAAAGGCTTCTAAAAAGGCAATTTAATCTAGAACATCGAGGAAGGGTTTTCTAAGAAAGCATGATACGCAGTTTCATAGACATTTTAATGATGATAGAAGAAGCGTTTTTCATGCAGGAAACAGTTTGACAATTTGAAAAACTGAAAGCTCAATGCAATCAGAGAAGAAAAGTGTAGAGAGATATGGAAAAAAATGAATCAAAGAGTAAATAAAAATCAAATTTTGCTTGACCTTGGAGACCTCAGTGTGATACTGCTGGTGATATCTGGTGACTATTCAGAGAGTTTAAACAAAGTTAGAAGTGTCTATTTGTGTTCTAAGAGATCATTTTGGCCATAGAATGAATAATATTTTGAATGTGTAGAGAGTCTTCTACATGGTAAATAGAATGGTATTTGTAAAAAAAAAAAAAAAAAAAAATATATATATATATATATATATAATTGTTATTAGTGAAGAATAACGAAGGTGACTCAGAAAATTATAAAGTAAAAGGTGTCAGACTTATTGAAAGGTGAATATGGATAGTGAAGTTAATAAGTATAAAAGACACCTATCAATGTGAATTAGATGTTTCTGTGGTTTTTTTTTTAAGAGTAACATCAACATTTAGGGAAAAAAAATGGCATTGATGATGGGGCTTTGTTCATTTCTTATGAGACTAGAGCAATGTCATAAGAGAAACATGGAAAAAGCAGCAAGAAAAGTCCACTGGGCTCCAGATGAGGAAGACCTACAACTAGAAACACTAATAAAAGATCACACTGCAAAGGGAGGAGGTAGGATGGGGTTAAGACATGAGGATGCCCTGTGCTGAGGAGCTGACTTTGACAGATACTGCAGCAGCCTACAGCTGCAGACACCTTATAAACGGGGCCATGTCTTCAAATGGACTTTTGTGGTTGATGACCTACTTCATTTGAATACCATCAGCTGGTCAGCTATGCAGGGGGCACCAAGGACACCCAGACAGGCAACTGAGCTTTCCAAGTAAAGCTTAGAGGTCAGGCTTTCTTGCAGACAAAATACGTGGATGCAGCACCACCATAGCTGAGACATCATCAAACAGGATAACATAAGTTTCTCAATTTAAAGGATCCCCTCAAAGTCTGCCTAACCCTAACCCAATTCAAGGACCCACACAAGCCACATCCAGGTGTGTCTTTGGCAAATCATGAGCTCTTTGCTGAGTGGAGTCAAGATTCCCACTACTGGAAACTGGCTTTGCTTTTCGTATGATTTCTTGAGGCCACTATCAGCACAGCATCTGTGGCTTGCTTTCTGAATCTTAGCAAGTGGCTCAGAGGGGTACAGGCTGGGGCTAATATTGGCCTGCAAATGATCCCCTCTCAGGACTGTGCCATGGGATATCTACCACACTAGGCCATTCTAATAAGATCAGGACACTTAGGACCTTTGCTTAGTACAAAGAAATTGACATAGAAAGGCAGCCAAAATGGGAAGAAAAAGAAGCAAAATCATATGAAAAAAAGTAAAAGAGCTCCAGGAACAATGGAATGAAGTCATCTAACTGGTGCAGAGTTCCAAACACTGGTTATAAAGATACTCTATGAATTTAGAGGTAGTGTAGATGCATTCATCAGGAACTTTAACAAAGTAATTAAAACAAAAATGTGAAAATAAAAACATTATCTGGCATGAAGTGTATATTAAGGAAAAAAACAGAGTGGATAAAGAAGATGATTTAACTACCAAGATGGAGGCTGGAGAAGCCAAGGACACTCAAACAGAATGGCAAGGAAAAAGAAGCCACGTATAAGTAATCTTTGCAGCCTACTGGACACAATTGCATTTAAAAATATCTATACCATGGGTTACTGAAGGAAAACAGGAAGTTGTATAGCTACTTGAAGAAGTAATAATGGAACAATTCACTAATATAATGAAGTATACAAAAAAAATGCTCAGAGTCTCAAGAAAAAGAGACTCAAAGAACACCATCCCAAAACATATCCTAAGTAAAATGACAAAGGTTAAATACATCTTAAAAGCATCAAAAGTAAAACAGTTACTGATGTATAAAGAAGCACACAGAAGACTGACAGCTGATTTCTCAAAAGAAATTATGCAGGACAGAGGGGATTGGCACAAAAAATTTGACGTGATGACAACCTAGGATCTACAACTAGAATACTTTATCTAGCAAATCTATCAGATTCAAAGAACAGATAAACAGCTTTCCAGTCAATAAGAGCTAAAGTATCAACACCAAGCCAGTATTCATAAAATGTTGGAGGGACTTTCTTGAGAAGAAAGACATATAGAAAAAAGGAATAAAGAATGGTGTTAACTACATTCCTACTAAAAAGTAACTCAAATGTAAAAAGAAAAATTAAGTGCTCCAACCAAAATATACAGTGGCTGAATGTATAGAAAACAAATCCCCTACTCGTGTTACCCACAAAAGACTTATAACAGATTAAAAGATACATTAAATCTAAACAGAAGTGGATAGAAAAAAGATTTTGCATTCATAGACTTTGGGAGTATTGTGCTGAATTTAATAGGTAAAATAGAGATAGAAAATCAATGCATGATTTCAAGTACATGAGGAATTAAAGAAGCAAATAAACAGTAAAAACAACAAAAAAATAAAACAGTAATAAACTCAGTCAGGAGAAAATTTGAGGGCTGCTAGATTGGTGGAGGCTTAAAGGATAGAATAAAAAAAGGCAGAGGGTTTAAGAGGTACAAATAGATAGTTGCAGAATTGATATGGAGATGTAGAACATAGCATAACAATATACTAAATATGTAAGAAGGAAGGATATCAGATTAGTGAAGTGATCATTTGAGAGTGGTGCAGATCTCTGATTACTATGATGTACAACTGAAACAAACAACTATAACTGAAAACATACACATTGAATTGTACAATGTAAATATGTGTAAAAAATTGTCTCTTTTATTTCAATAAATCCAGGAAAAAGGAAAAAGAATCACATCCACAACCATTGCTACCTAATGCTTCTGAGAGTCAAGAATCTGAGGATGGAATAGCTGAAATTTCTGGTGAAGTTCTCTTCATAGACATCAACAATGATCTCCAGGATTGACTGTTGGAAGATTTGCTTTCATAATTGCTTAAAATGTTATTTGCAGATTGCTTTTCCAGTGGATATAAGATCTCAGTTCAATGCCTGTTTTTCATAAGGTGTCCTCAGTTCTTTGTATTATGGTTTTTTCTATAAGGACAACTCACAATATGGCTAATTTGCATTATCAAAATAGGCAAATAGATGGTGGGCAAGAAACCATTCCTGACTTTACTACTTTAAGACGTACCATCACAGCCTTTTTGCTGTATTCTGGAAGCAAATCATCAGTCCAGGTCACTCTCAAAAAAGTAGATTACAGATTGACAGAGCCAGAGGAATAGAAATAATTTTTTGAGTTATTTAGTGAATAGTCATTTATATAGCTTATGAATCAATTACCCTATATCTCTAGTATTTTCCTGAGTTCATCCACAATTATTATATTACTGACCAAGAGGCCATTGTGCTAAGTGAAATACATCAGACAGAGGAAAGCAAGTACCACATGATTTCAAGTATGTGTCAAATCTAAAGACAAAGTGAATGAGCAAATACAACAGAAACAGACTCATAGATACTAATGGTTATCATAGGGACGGGGGTGGGTGGGCTGGGTGAAAGTTAGGAATAGATTAAAAAAACAAATCAGTAGTAACAAAATAATCATAGGGATGTAAAATACAGCGTAGGAGTGAGTACATAAAAAGAAAACATTTTCTTTAAGGTGATATATATATATATTAGAACTAAATAGGGATGATGATAATACACTATTATAAGTATACTGAATAACACTGAATTGCAACACTTAATTTTTCTTCCTAACTTTGGTTTCTTTATAATTTTTAAAATTAAATTTGTTGGCGTGACATTAGTCAATACAATCAAATATGTTTCAAGTGAAGTGCACTTTTCAACAATACAATATATGTATATTGCACTGTGTTCTATACTCAAAATTAAATTTTCTCTATCATCAAAGTTTAACCCTTTCTGTCCCTATCTGCCTCTTTCTCTCCTTTCCTCCTGGTAAGTACTAAACTATTGTCTGTGTCCTTGAAATTTCACTTATCATGTTTGTGTGTTGCTTTAGATTTCATATGCCATGTGTGAATGAAATCCTATGGTCCTCAATACTTTTTTTCTGATTTCACTTAGCATAGTGATCTCAGGATTGATTCATGTTGATAAGTCAGTAGAAGGTCTTTTCTTATGGCGAAGTCATATCTCATTGTATATGTGTACCAAATCTTCTTTATCCAATCATCTATCAAAAGTACTTTTATTGTTTCCATGTCTTCTCCACCTTGAATAACGCTGCCATGAATATTGAGTTTATGTTTCTTTACGTTAAACATTTTCAAATTATGGTGATAGAGACCCCTAAGAAAAGTTCTTGGGTCATAAGGTAAATCTGTTCTTAATTTTAGAGAATCCTTTATACAGTTTACTATAGAGGCTATGCCATTTTACATTCCTCTCAGCAGTGAATGTGGGTTTTTTTTTTTTCCAAACAACCTCTGCAACATTTGGTATTACTTGTTTTGTTATTAACAGACATTCTTACATAACCTACATATAGTCTAATCCTAAATTCAACTGTAGCTCTCAATCTCCCCTTAATCATAACCCTAAGTCAAATTCAAACCTTAATCACCTTGGCACGGCAGCAAGCATAACATTGCCAATACCGAATAAAAGAGAGAACAAAAAATTGAAAACCTAAATAATAACTAAAACTTTTCAAGTTTGGTGAAAAATAAGATATACAAGTCTAGAAATTGCAGAGTCTGAGGAAAGATGAGGTAAAGAGGACCACACCAAAGTAACAAACAAATGTGGGTGAGATGTAGAGGAAAGGAAGCCCTCAATACACTCTTGGGGGATGGAAAAATGGTACAGTCTCCATGTAAAACAGGATGTAAGATCCTCAAAGAAATTAATAATCAAACTATCATTTTCCCCAGCCAAGTGCACTTGTTGGTGCTTATTCAAAGAAAATCAGAACACAATTTCGTAAAGATTTATACACCTCATTTTTGTTCATGGCAGTATTATTCGCAATATCCAAGATATAAGAGCAATTTACGTGTCTATGATATATGATGAGATAAACAATTTTTGATATATATTCACAATAAAATTTTATCAAGCTGTTTTAAAAACTGAAATCTTACCATTTGCCATTGCATAGATGTACTGAGAGAGTATTGTACTACATGAAATTTCAGTCAGAGAAAGACAAATACCATGTGATCACACTCATAGACAGAATTTAAGGAAAAAAAGAACCAAAAAAAACTAAGGGACTCACAAATACACAGAATAAACTTGCAATTGTCATGTTTCTAGATATTTCATAACATCATGTCATTTTCTATGTCCCCTTGGATTTCCTAGTCAAAAATTATTTACAAATTCAAGGGTCTTTCCTGGATGCCTGCTGTTAACTTTGTTATTAAATTCATATTTTAAAATAAAACTTCTAATAATGATAAAAATGTAATAAAAGATTTAACATAGAAAGAAACTTAAATTATCAATTCACTATTACATAATTTTACCTGTACAAATTTATTTAAGTCTTCAAAAAAACTGTTGGTACCTAAAGTACAATAAATTAAAGGATATAAATCATCCTACAAAAAAACTGTTTCTGTATGCTAGCAATGACCTTTCTTAAAAAATAATAATAACAAAAGGCCCACTTACTGTGGTACCCACATTAATAGAAATTAGAAATATTTTTTCAAAGAAGATGAAAAGTGTATATACCAAACACTGACAAAATAATTTTTTAAGTCACACAAAGTGAAAAGATATTCTGAGTACATGAATTAGAAGATGTTCTATGGTTAAACTGCTCATGCCACCTAAATAACCCACAAATTTAATGCAATCCATGTCTTTCATTTTAAAAATACATTCACAGGATTTAGAATGCTATGATACACTTTTTTGAAATTTTAAATACACAAACTCTGGTTGCATGTTTTTGACAAGATTACAGTGTTTGTTTTCTCTATTTCTTTATAAAAAATTATTAACTACTCATCTTGCTCTTAATTCAATGTTATCTCTTTGTCTCTGACTTTCAGCTTTTTAATACTATTTGAGAGTGTGTGTGTGTGAGAGAGAGAGAGAGAGTGAGAGAGAGTTTATTTTATTTTGGAAATGACTAATTTTGTCAAATGCATTGTGAAATTATTATGTAATTATTTTTATCTCTTATTTTTCTTTCTTTTCCTATTCAGATTGTAACTATTCTCATAACATTATTTCATAGAGCCCCACAGTGCTTTGATGTTCTTTTTTTTCTTATCTTATTTTTTTTTTTTGAATTTCTGTTTGTGTTACTTCTGTTGACATAACTCGAGTTTACTGTTTCTGTGACATCTTTGCCTAATACAGTTCTGTGCTTGTGACATTAACTTAATACTTTTTCTGCTGTTTTGTTTTTGTAACCATTTTCTCATTTTCATTTGATTCTTTCTTTTAGCTTCCATCACACGGCTGTAATTACTGTGGTCTGTCTAGCTTTCCTTTGACAGTTTAAACATAGTAATCAAAGAAATTTTCAATTCACTGTTTAGCAAACTCTATAAATTTATGATACATATCCAGAATATGTTACACACAAATGTTACTTTGATTTTACATCTCCATAACTGCTTTGTAACTGCCAATTCTACTCCTTGAACTTTTTTCTCTTCTCACCCTCCGCAATCATCCATCCCGTCTGGCAATGATCAAAATATTTTCTCTATCAATGTGCCTGTGTCTATTTTATTTGTACTTCAGATCTCATATATAGTGAAATCATATAAAATTTGCCTTACTTTATGTCAACCGTGCTTCTCAGAACAATACGCTATTGGTCCATCCATGTTTTAAGAATAGCATAATTTTTTTTTTTATTTTATGGTCCAGTGATACTCTATTATATATATGGATCACTTCTTTACTTACATCGGGATTGGTGAGAACTTATGTATTTTTTTCAATAAGGTCACTATTGTAAATAGTGCTTTAATGAACAGAAGAGTGCCTTAGTTTTTCTGAATTATTATTTTAAATTTTTGGAAAGAAATACCCATCCATTTGATGTAAGATTGCTATGCCAGATTTTTATTGTTGTTTCTAATTTTATGAAACATATTTTCCATTACTTTACTTTTAGTCTGTGTGTGTCTTTCAATCTGAAGTGCTTATCTTGTGGGCAGCATATATAAGACTTTTGTTTCCTTATACTTTGAGCCACCCTATGTCTTTTTCTAGGAGCATTTCATTAACAATTCAAGTACAGTGACAAGCTTATAGATGTGTAGTCATCGCCATTTTATTATTTATATTTTCTGGCATGGTGTTGAGAAACTTCTTTAGCTTTTCCTTGTCTGGGAAGCACGCTATCTAGCCTTTAAATCTAAATGATGGCCTTGCTGAGCAGAGTATTCTTGGTTGTAGGCCCTTTCTCTGCATTACTTTGACTATTTCATGGTAATCCCTTTCTGGCATGTAATGTTTCTCTTGAGAAATCACCTCAGTCTTATAAGAGCTCCGCTGTAGGTAACTAAGTGTTTTTCTCCTTCTGTATTTAAGATTCTCTCTTTGCCTTTAGCCTTTGGAATTCTGACTATGTGTCTTGGTGTGTGTCTCTTTGTCCATCTTGTTTTGAATTCTCTCCACTTCCTGAACTTGTTTAGGAATATTTTTTCACATTATGTCTTTCAAAATGTTTTGAACTTCTTATTTTTTTGTTCTACTTCTTGATCCCCTATGATGCAAATGTTGGTATTTTTATGTTGTCCCACAGTCCTCTTAAGCTATTTTTATTTTATGGTTATTACTTCTTTGTGGCTGTACTAATTTAGGTGTTTTCAATTTCCAAATTGTTGATTCAGTTTCCTACTTCTTTTTTACTACTGCAGATACCTTCTAAAATATTTTACTTTGTGTTATTGTATGTTTTATTTGTCAATGGTTATTTTGGTGTGTGTAACTAGATCATTTTCACATACGTTTCTGTGTTTTCTGTATTTTTGGTAAACTTTGTATAGAATTCACTGAGCCTTTCTATAACTGGTGCTCTGAGTTCTGCATCTGGTAGAGTATCCATTTTATTTAAATACTTCTCTGAAGTTCTGTTCTGCTTTTTAATCTGGAACATGTTCCTTTGTCTTTTCAGTTTGGCTCTCTCTATGTATTTTTGTATGGATTAGAAATAGCTGCTCAGTCTCTCAGTTTATGTTGAATTGCCTTCTGTAGTAGGTATCTTGTGGGTCTTATTGATATAGCTTCTCTGACCATCTGAGTGAGAGCTCCAACTGCGTCCCATGTTGTATGTGTTCTCTTGTTCCTGTTGATCTTGCTTGCTATTTGCTCATAAATGGAATGGATTAAACCTCCAGATAATTGGTTATGAGGACTGACCATGACTACAGTAGAGGAGCTGCTGTGCACGTACTGATCCTATGGATGATTTGCTACAGCAGAACACTGGTGCCAGCTGCACCTGCCCTTAGAATGTGTCATATGTGGAGGTTGATAATTGTTGTTTTGGCATGGTCTGAACCTGGCCATTGAGTCTGTTGGTTCTGGAGCCTCTAGGAGAGGTTTAGTTACAGTCTAAGTTTAGCTTTTTCTAGTGGCCTTCCTGTGGCCACTTGGTATGAGCTATGAAATTACCAGCAAAAGGTTGCCACTTGTACTGGGATGGAGGTATTTGGAAAAAAATAAGCTGCAAACAAAGGCCCATGCTACTTTTGAAAGTCTTGGGGCTTCTTAGTAAGATGTACAGGTAATGCCAAGGGCAGATGCTGCCTGTTAGACATTGTGAAACTTTGAGAGTTTTTAGGAAAGTCAACATCATGAGCAAGGACAGAAAATTTGTCTGAAGAAGCCACGGTAAGGATTTAGTTGGCACTAAATATTGTCTCTCCGGGAATCACTAGACTGGTGAACACTCAGATATTGTGTCTGCCTTCATCCATATGGTGGATATGGGGAGGGCTCAACAAAGAAACTTTGTCTTCTGTCAGCACAATTGCTTCAGTCAGGGAGGCAGCTTTCCCTCCAGCCCTTGCCATGAAGCTAGACAAAACTATTTATTCTCCTATGTCCCTGGCATTCCTTTTGCTGCTGTTCCTGAGCTGAAACTCAAGGGAAGTGAGTCTGTCAGTGAGTAAGTCTCTGTGTGGGCTCTTTAAGAGGGTTGCCTGCATTCCAGCCTTCCTTTCTCTCACTCAGCAATGATCACCAATCATTTCATAGCCAAAATCTGTAGAAACTTCTTTTTCTTAGCATTGAAATTCTGGGCTGGGGAAGCCTATTAGGGGCTAGAACCCCTCACTCCTCAGGGCATCTCTTAAAGTTTAAATGTCTCTTCCAGTTTATAACTGGCACATGTGTGTGTGTGACCAGCTGGTTCTGTATTTCTACCCTGCTAGCAGTCTCTAAATTATAATAGAATGTCTCTTATAGGCAGACTTCAGGTGATTCTCAATAAAGTTTTTTCCATAGTTTAGTTGTAATTTTGATGTGGTTATGAAGAAGGCAAAGACAATATTTACCTTCTCCGCCATCTTAATCTGAAGAGTTTTGAATGTCACTTTAAAAATATGTCCAAAAAGGGCTCTAATGTTTGTGTTCCTCATCATTTCTCTTACTTTCAGTCATGCTAGGCGGTCAGTAGCTAAAAGTGCACTTTTATGTTTGATTGTGTTACATGTCATTGTGTCATGGACACAATTAGTTAATTATGTGGGGGCATGATCTCCTACTGGTCCTACACTGTTAATGCCTCTGTGAATCCAGTCAGGAGTCTTCCTGTGGGCTTTTGCTGCCATGGAGTCCTCTGTAGAAATTGTTTTTCTTCTAACAACTTTAGAGAATTCCATTTGCCACCTGATTTCTTGTTTATGTCTCTTCTTTGGTGTAGGGACTGTATATTCTGTTCTCACAGAGCAACTATTGGTGTTTGCTCTCTCAGCTGCATCACCATTGTGTTTATGTTATGATTGTTGGCGTGGTGGTAGGGCTGGAGAGTGTCTCTATCTGACCTTTGCCTGAGTCTTGTTCTTAGCCAAAAATGTGTACTGGGCCTGTGTTGTGTCCTTTCAATATTTCTCATCTCTCCTCCCGAAAGTGTCCATCCTGACACATATTCCTCCCCTGCCCCATGATCGATATTCATCTTAGTAGACTGTCCCCCACATGCAGTGCTTTTTCAACAGTGTCTTCAAATTCTGTCTTCTGATTTTGTTGCACAATGTTGTGTTTACATGGTAGTGGGCTCAATAGGAGTGGTATGAACACATGCTGACAGTGAGTGCTGATTTTCTCCCAGAAACGACCACATAGATGAGTGGAAATGGATGTGAATTCTCCCTAAACCTAAAGAAACCGCAAAAGTACAGACATCCCCTTCAGTCTTTAAACCTTGACAAATTTACACTCTGATCTTAGAAAACTGAATTTTTGAATGATTAAATATTTTGAGTTAAACCTCTGTCCTTTCTAGGTCTGTGACACCTACCATAGAAGCAGGCTTATGTTTCATAGCATTTTCTCCTGCAGAGACATGATATCTAGACTGGGAGTTTGCAGCTTTCTATGCAATTGCTTATCTGATATTGCTTATCTTGATATTTTTCCTTGAAATGTTGTAATGCTAAGTACATATTCACAACTCTTTTTATCTATAAGCTGTGTAGTACTTCTCGTTGTAGTAGCCAGAAACTGAGGATAATCCTAATACCCATTAACACATTAGTAGAAACATAGTGTATGCACACATGGGAATAAGACTTATTACTAAATCTGTGCAAGCCTAAGTGACAACAAACTATACATTCCCAATCATACTGCTAAGAAGACAAAGACCACTTAATATGTACTATGTAATTTCATTGCTATAAACACTAAAAAATAAAGAGTAATGTCAGGAAATAATAAAAACTTAGAAGTTTTCTGGTCACAAAGCAATTGCTTTAGCAAGATAGAAATGAATGTTCACCATACATAGAAAGAAATTGAGATAACAATGACTGGAAAGGGGAAAATTAAAAGGTTCAAATTCTCAAATGAGAAAAAGATAAGAAACACAGAGGAAAAAAAATATATATATGTACATAAACACTTTTAAATATTTGCAATGGTAACCACACACCACAGAGTCTCACCTGAAGTATATAACATAAAATAAGAAGAATCAGAGGCAAACTCATAAAAGACAATCCAAACAAAGAAAGCAGAAACACAAGGACAAGGAACAAGAAAGGAATGGAAACACTGAGCTACCAGAAAGCAAAAGATAAAATGGTTATAAGAAAATCTCATATTTCAATAATCACCTTAGATGTAAAAGAACTGGACTCACCAATAAAAAGGCACAGAGTTGCAGAATAGATTGAAAAACAAGACTCAACCATATGCTGCCTCCAGGAGACACATTTCAGCTCCAAAGACAAAGTGAAAAGGTAGAAAATGATATTTCTAGAAGATGGCATTCAGAGAAAATTGGAGCAGTAGTGCTAATATTGGACATGATAGACTTCAGAATAAAAATGGTAAAGAAAGATACTGAGGGATACTTTATAATGATAAAGGGTATAATTCACCAAAAGACATAACACTTATTAATATCTATGCTACCAATTGGGTAGCCCCATAATATGTAAAGCAATTGATAACTAAACTAAAAGGAGAAACAGTCCAAAACATTATAATAGCCAGGGACCTAAATATCCCACTGTCAGATATGAACAGATCATCCAAACAGAAAATCACTAAGGATGTAACATCCTTAAACAACCTATTAGACCAATGGACATAATTGAAATAAACAGAGCCTACCATTTCCAAACAGCTGCTTCTACATTATTGTCTTGTGCACATAAAATATTTTCAAGAATCGACCACATACTGATACAGAAATAACCTAAACAAACATAAGAGAATTGAAATCATACCAACCATACTCTTTGATTATAATGCTGTGAAACTATAAAACAGCAAAAAAAAAAAAAAATCAGTAAGAACCACCACTACATGAAGACTAGACCACATGCTACTGTAGAATAACCAGGTCTGAGAAGAAATAAAAAGAGACATCATGAGATCCATAGAAACGAAATAATGATAGTACAACATATCAAAACTTTTAGGACATGGCAGAAGTGGTCATAGGAGAAAAATTCATATCATTACAAGCCTAACTCCAAAAACAGGAATAAGCCCCAATAAAAAACCTAATGTTTCTTCTTCAAAAACTAGAAAAGGAAGAACAAAGCAGAAGAAAATAAATAATCTAAATTAGACCATAAGTAAATATAGTTGAAAATAATTTAAAAAATAAATACAACAAAAGCTGGTTCTTTGAGGAGAAGCTTAATAAAATTGACAAACCCTAGACTCATTAAAGAAAAAGGAAAAGAACACTAATAAACAAAAATGGGATTGAAAAAGGAAAATTATGACTGACTGAAAAAAGCAAAGTATTATTCAGTAATACTATGAAAAATTATGTAACACCAAATGTAATAAACTAGAAGAAATAAACTAATGCTTACAAAAATTCAATCTTCCTAGACTGAATCAAGAAGATATAAAAAATTTAAACAAACACATTTTGGAAATTAAAACAATCATCAAAAATTTACCAAGAAATGTCCAGGACCAGGTGACTTCAACAGTAAATTCTAACAAACATGCAAAGAACCTTTAATACCTATTTTATTCAAACTTCTCCAAAAAATCGAACATGAGGCAATACTTTGCAACTCATTATATAAAGGTAATATTAAACTGATACCAAAATATGGTAAAGATAACAGAAAAAAATACAGACAAATATCTCTCATAAACACAGAAGCAAACATCCTAAATAAGATACTAGCAAAACAAATACAGCAACATATTGAAAAGATTATACACCATAATCAAATGGGCTTAATTCCAGCGGCACAAAAATTGTTCAACATAAGCAAATAGATTAATATGATAAACCACATTTTTTTACAAATTAAAAAATAAAAATTATATGATCATATCAGTAGTTGTAGAAAAAGTTTTTAACATAATACAGCGTCCAATTATGATCAAAACATTTAACAAAATTAGTGCGGGAAAAAAATACCTTAACATAATAAAGGCCATATATAACAAACCCTCAGCCAACATTTACTTAATGATGAAAACTAAAACCCTCCCTCAAAGATCAGGAACAAAGCAAGGCTGTCCACTGTCACCACTGTTATTCAATAAAGACTTGGAGGTCCTAGTAAGTTCAATAAGGCAAGAGAAAACTATAAAAGACATTTACATAGAAAAAGAAAATTTGAAATGTTACTATTTACAGATGACATGATTCTCCATATAGAGAAACTTGATCATTCCACAAGAACACTACCAGAAACAAGAAGCAAACCCACTAAAGTCTCTGGATACAAAATCAAAGTTTAAAAATTCATAGTGTTCTCATACTCTAATGATAAAACATGAGAAAATAAAGAGAAAAAAATAATTTATTTTGCAATTGCAACAAAAAGAATAAAATACTTAGGAACAAGTTCAATGAAACATGTGAAGGACCTATATAATGAAAACTAAAAGAACCTATTAAAAGAAATCAAAGTAGAAACTGGAAAGATATTTTATGTTCTTTGATTGGAAGAATCAACATAGTTACAATGCCATACTACTAAAGCATTATAGAGATTTAATGCAATAACAATCAAAATCTCATGGACATTCTTTAAAGAAATAGAACAAAAAATCATCAGATTTATGGAAACACAAAAGACCATGAAGTGCCACAGCCATCCTGGAAAAATAACAAGTATGGAGGCATTGCTCTGCCCAACTTCAAACTATATTACAAAACAACGGTCACCAAAAAAGCATGGTATTGCAGCAAAACAGACACACGGACCAGTGAAACAGAATCAAGGCCAGAAGTAAACACATATTTATACAGACAAATAATTTTTGACAAACCAAAAACATACAACAGGGGAAGAAGAGCCTCTTGAATAAATGGTGCTGTGAAAACTGGAAAGCGACTGGCAAAACAATGAAAATAGACTGTTGTCTATCACCACATACCAAAACAAACTTGAAATGGATTAAGAACCTGAATATAAGACCTGAAACAAGAAAATTTATAGAAAAAAAACATGGGAATGAAACTCAAGAACCTTGGACTTAAAGAGGATTTTATGATTTGACCTTACGGCAAGAGAAGGAAAAACAAAAAATAAATGAATGAGACTACATTAAACTAAAAATCTGCTAAGCAAAACAAATTGTCAACAAGGTAGAGAGACAATGAGAAAATATATTTGCAAGGAATGCCACTGATAAGAGCCTCCTATCCAAAAAATACAAAGAACTCATACGATTCAATAATGTCAAAAAAACATGATCCAATCAAAAACTGAGCAGAGGACCTGAACAGACACTTCTTCTTAGAGGACATACAAAGAGCCTACAAACATGAAAATATGCTCAGTATTGCTAGCTACAAGGGAAATACAAATCAAAACCACAATGAGATGACATCTCACACTTGTTAGATTAGCTATTGTCAACAAGGCAAGCAATAAAATTTGGAGAAAATGCAGAGAAAAAAATAAATCCTCATATACTGCTGGTGGGACTGCAAACTGGTATAGTCTCTATGGAAAACAGTATGGAGGTTTCTCAAAAAAATTAGATTTGGATCTACTATATGATCCAGCAATCTCATTACTGAACATTTATGCCAAAGGCTTGAAAACCCATATTCAAAAAGATATTGGCACACTGATGTTCATTGCAGCATTACTTACAGTGGTCAATACATGGAAGTTACCAAAGTGTCCTTACAATGAATGATTGGATTAAAAAGTTGTGGCACATATATTCAATGGAATGTTAGCCATAAGAAGAGATGAAATAATGCCATTTGCGACAGCATGGATGGATCTCGAGATAATAATGCTAATCAAAATAAACCAGACTGAACAAGTACAAAATAACATAGTATTACTTATCTGCATAATAAAGCTAAAAGCAACAATTGAACAGGACAAACAGAGACTCAGAGCCAAGGACAATAAACTAGTGGTTATCAAAGTGAAGGGGGTGGTGGAGGGAAGAGGTATATGGGTTCAAGAGGGTAATATAATAGGGATGGGGAGGTTGAAGTGAGTAGAGGATCAAATATGTGGTACATGAAGGGAACTGGACTTTTGGCAGTATTCACACAATAGAATATATAGACATCAAATTGTACATATAAAATTATAGCAAGTATTAAACGTTACCCCAATACACTTAATTTTAAATATTAATTAAGTAAAAAAATAATGTCTGCAACAACTTCTCAGAAAAAAGGATATCTGTAAATTTTTTAATCTGCAAAATGACATTGTTTTTCTATTGTAAAAATGCTCTTAGTTTTTTAATATTGCACATAGTCAATAAACATATAAACCAGCATAAATAAATAAATAAACAAACAAATAAATAAATAAATATATGCAATAAGTGTTTGCAGATTATGCTATGTAAATAATCAGCCTAATTCTATGTTACTTGAATAAAATTTACAGAGAATAAAAACCACTATATTCAGTTGCTAGGAGACCCGCTATTTTGTGAAGTAACAGCTACTCAGGGGAAGTACCATTGTGGTGATCTCTGTACTTTATCAGTGTAGGTCTGCCAAGACAGCGTATGGAGCTACAGTGTTCAAAACTAGATCAGTGACAATAGGAGATGAAGAAAGGTTTATTTGACATGGCACATTTATTTTCAGAAATTCAGTGTGATTCTAAAGATGAATCAACTAGTTCAGCAACCTCCATTAGATCTCCGTTGTGTGATTGCACATTGACTGGGGCCTCTCACTTGAGGTCTGCATCCACAGAAAATGCTTTTTAGATATTTTCTGCATGATTCTTGATAAGAAGTTCTTGTCACACATATTGTGTCTCTGGACCAGATGAAGATAATGATTTTTAATCGATAACTTTTCCCAGAAAACTCTGGAAAATAGCCAAAAGTGATCAGTTTCAGTCTATTTGCTGAAATGGGAATGGATCTTGTATAGTGATTAATGAAGAACTTTTTAAGAAAGAAGTTTTGAAAAAAGGGCACTTCTCAGAGTCTTTGAAACTGCAAGTATAAAATGTTTAGTTCGACAGCATAACTTTTATGGATTTATTAAAGTGCAACAGATTCTTCAAAGATGTGTTTGTCTAACTGATATTCTGGCTGAAGAGAAAGAAGTCTGTTTTAAGCAAGGTAGTACAAAATTTAGTTGCCACTTTAAATAGCTTAATACACACACACATGTATATACAAACACATACACATACACATACATACATATATATTATATATATATTTCATAAATAAATATGAAACTAGTAAGTTTATATTTTATTCACAAAAATGAGAATCCTTTGAGCATTCAGGATTATGAAAATGTTACTAGCAAGTTTGAATCTTATCAGTGAACTCTTAAGGAAAGGTACTAAAAGCACTTTAAAGAGTGTATTCAGTTTTACTTTGAACGTAAATACGATATTTTACTTGAGGCCCATACTATTTAAGTTTTTATTCCCAATAAGTAATTTTTGACAATAGTTAACAATGTTTATTGTTGATGTCATTAATTTGGCATCATAACATTCATATATGACATTTAGGGATTAGGTTTCTCATAGTTGTGTCAGCAAATAAATTTCTTCTCTGTTTTCAGTTACACTACAATTAAAATCCAAATTTTAAACAAGACTGTTCTCAATTTTTACTCAGAATAAAAAGAAGAGTGGGATTAAAAATGCTTCTCCAGCAGCCTCAATAGCTCACATTTTCAACAGTGAGCACTCTGAAACAGAGAATATTGTAGGTTATCATCATTCTGGTTTTCTTGCTGACACATGTGGAGAAAGCATGTTTCCAACTTCCAGAAATTTAAATATGCTATCAATAAGCAAGCCTTGTACCATCCAGGCAATTGCTAGTACAACTGCTCCAATCAAAACTGAATTTTCTTCTCCTTCATCAACCTAGTAGACCTTCAGAGCAAACTATGAAGGATGCACACGTTGTTTTGAATCAGCTGACTACATTTCACATGCACTCATATGTCAGTGACACTCAAGCAAAGACCACATCATGAAATGTATTACAAGCATGACTTCTACTTCTCACTATATCATATCTCCCTTATAGAGAATTTATTTTGGAAGAATGCAGCTTTCTGCTTTTTAAACTAGATATTCTGATTTATCAATCAATGATGGTCCTGTTTGCAACTTGCAACTAGCAGACAACCCTGGATCCCCATGGCAATAACAGCTGATACATCTGCCGCCAACTTTCAAGGTCAACTTTTCTGTCAACCACCTTTGTCAGGCAAACATTATCGTAATTACAAGTGAAGTACCAATGGACTACCACCTTATGCAAAATAACAAATGTTAAAAATGATGTCGGCAAACATCAGCAAAATGCATGAAACTATCTCCTATGAACAATAAACTTATATGTTCACCTTATGTGTTAATTTCCTTATTTTTGTAAGAGTTAGGAGTGAAATGGTACTTTTTTATTTTTCATGGTAATTATATATCATTGTTTACTATTTGGACATTTTGGTCACTAGGAACAATTAAGTCAATTACAGCTAATTGTTTAAAGGGGTAGAGATCAAGGAATTAAAAACAAATGAAGAAACTAAAGTTAAGTGATATCTGAAACAGTTCAAGAAGAATCAAATAAAGTCCTAACTTCGGATGTTAGAAAGAAAAAGATACATATCAAATCTAGAAAAGATACACATGCAGTATTTCCTTTAGCATTTTCTCAATTGCATTACTTTTTCCTGTCATCTTGGATTTCAGTTGGCAGAGTTGTCTTCATTCAAAATGCATCTCACCCTTATAAGAATAACATACTCTAACCAGCCCAGTAATCATTATCACCAGATGCCCTCACTGAAATTATAAAAATCATATGCTTTTGTCATAGATGTAATCGCTGTCTACACATGCAGAATTTAGCAAATATTTCATATGTCTATTTTTCTTCTATTGCCTTCAAAGCATTCAAGCTTACTTGTGTGCGTTTTTTCCCTACCTTTGTGAGTCCACTGAAAAGGAATTTCCTTCTTAATTGGCCGACATTTTTTATTAACTTATTCTTCTTCTATAAAATATGCTTGTTGAAAAGCCAAATATCTCAAGGTCAACAGAGAACTCATCCTCCCCTAAAGATATATTGCTTTGGTGCTTGTTACATAGAAAATCCTATAATCTATAATAACTGCCTGTAGCAACTTCAGAGGTCTGTAAATCAGCCCATGCCATCTGTAACAACATGAGTATAAAAATAAAATTGACCCTAAATTCAAATCCCAGATTTTCAGAGCACTAGCTCTTCTGAGACCGCTGGAGTAACAAAATAGAGTATTCTAAATCATCAGATGCTGCTTTATTTCTCTCTTGTCTGAGTTTTTGCAACTTTTCTATATTTCAGGAGGCCCCAGAGAGATTTACAGCCATGCCATTTCTTTGAGCCACTGGACCGGTGACTTGCCTGAGCCAGTGTGGAGGGGCTTTTAAAAATAAGGAGGTGCACCTGCTGATGATTATTCCAGATTCTCTTTCCAACCAGCGCTCCAACTCCTGGGTTGGCTGAGCTTCCAACCAGTCTCATAGGAGGGATGGATCAACTCATCAGGAATGGCCACAGATTAAGTTTAGTTCCCAGGATCTTTCCCCAGTCAGGTCCTGACTCTGGACAGAAGAGGAGCTGGATCACTTCCTAGTCTTCAGTTTGAAGGAACAGGTCAGGGTCTACCCAGTGGGGGAGACATCAGATTCCTTTAAGAAAGAGAAGAGATCAGGGTCCTCCTGGAGAGGGAGGACATAGCTCAGGGTCTTCCACAGGTGGGAGGCAATGTTTTAACCTGGTGTGTAAATTAGTGAATGAATGAGTGCCTTGACTGGCCTACCAGTCAGGTCCAAGTTTGCATCTCCATGGCTGGGCACACTTAAGGTCCTCTAAAGGTCATGGAGTTTGCTAGAGCTCACTGCACAGCTCCATGGTGAACACATGTGGTCTAGGGTGGCATCAGACTAGTGTTTGTCTATAAGCGCTCACGCTTAATCTTCTAGGCTAAATGTCACCCAAGCTTCCCATAAGTCACACAGCCAGATGAGCATCTGAGTGGTCTCCGAATGGGGCATCCACCTTTGTTAGTCTTCGCAACATCATCACAAGGTGGGAAGAGCTGGGTCAACACTAAAAAAATGGAGGAATTCCATCACTCTCTGGAGGGCAACCAAATACCCTCTACAGTTTAGCAAACACAGTAAAGAAGGGTAAAAGTCTACACACAAAAAAGTAAAGGCTGAGTGGCTTTGCCACAAAGTGAGAGTTGAGGCCCTTTTCGTGGTTCCTTGGTGACCTCAAATGCCTTAAGGTGGTGTCACTGTATCTACATGAGGAGTCTACTCCAAAGATCTGGGTTGGAGGTTTATACCAACACTTTGATATTAAGAGGAGCCTGAAATGACTCTGCAAGGAGTGTGGATGGAGATGGGTGAGGTGAGTGGCGTCCCTCCAAAGTTTTTCTGACCTTTTCCTAAGCTCTATGTGGCATGATTGTTGTCTTTTGTGGGAGGCATTGGGGGCAGTCTTTCTAAGCCAACTGTCTTGAATTGTATGGTGAAAATTTTTAAGAAGGGTTTCTCAGAGGATTACAGAGCCAAGCTGACACTGGGAAAACTTTGTACTCTTTGTGGGCATGATTGGCCTGCTTTTGGGGTAGGATGGCCTTCCAAAGGGAACCTAGATCTTCCCCACTGTTAGAGCTGTGCACCAGATAGTGACAGGAATCCTGGACATCCAGACCAGTTTCCATACATAGACACATGGCTGTAGACTGCCACTGTAGTGTGTCCTTGGGCCCAGCTCTGCACAAATAGGCAGGAGAGAGTAAGGTACTTGTAGCCTGACCAACTCCAGGAAAGAGCAAGAAAGAGCCAGCAATAATCATCCACCAGGGAGACCCTGAAGAAGAACCTGCCTTCCCACCTTTGTACATCTCAACATCTTCATTAGCCCTGACACAGCCACTCTACCCCCAATTGCTGG
Organism: Cynopterus sphinx; assembly: GCA_030015415.1. NCBI lineage: Eukaryota > Metazoa > Chordata > Mammalia > Chiroptera > Pteropodidae > Cynopterus > Cynopterus sphinx. The sequence continues at coordinate 110,066 of JAKZJJ010000056.1, read as the reverse complement.
ACAGCCCTCCACCATCGATGCCTTCACCACCTCTGTAGCCTGAGAGGCCACCAGGCCTGATTCCATGGTGTCTTCCCTCAGCCACACAAGCAGCCCTGTAGTCTGCAGCCTTTCAGAAACCCCTCCAAGAAATATGAGGCCCGTTATAGATAGGAAATGATGACCAACCTGTCCTCTATAATCAGCCATTCACAGCAACCAACCTCCTCAACTGGAAGCAGCACACACTGTCCTATTTGGAGGAACTTCAAACAGTCAGACGAAGGGGAGGACATTGTTGGGTCATGGGGCTACTGGAGATCGAGTCACTCACTCATTCTGTAAAGCTCACTCATGTCAGCGAGGGTGTCACCCAGAGACTCATAAATTTCAGTATCTACCAGATTGCTCCATTCTTCTCTGGGCTGGCTAATCAATGCCAGAATAACTCATTATCAGGAACTGCTTTGTGAAAATCCATGAGTCCACCTCAAGACTGTACGAACATTGAACCCAGCTACGTGACACCCTCGCTGACATGAGTAAGCCCTGTGGCCATCTTGTCTAGGTCAGTTGCACTTTCCTCCTGGTATGTGAGTCTTCCCACTCAAAGGGAAATAAAGGCTGGCTGGCTGGTGATAACCAAGGCAGAAGAAGTAGTCCTTGAAATCTCGGCAAGGTAACTAGCTTGCGTGGGAAGGTAAGAGACTCAGGAGGGTTTATGGGCTTGGGTACACAGAATGGATGGTGATCATGGTTTGGCAAAGCACTGGCTGAAGATTTTGCTGCCTACCCCAGAGAAACTTACAACAGCACCCTGCATTAGTATATAGATGACTTGTTGTTGGCAAGTCCCACCCAATAAGACTGCAGGAAAGGTACCAGAGCCCAACTCTCTTCCATGGGATGCAAGGTATCTGGGCAAAAGGCTCACATCTGCAAACAAGAGGTTAAATACCTTAGGTTCAACATCTCAGAAGGACATCAGGCACTTGGACATGAGAGGAAATTAGCTATCTTTTCAATACTTTGGCCAAACACTAAGAAAGGGGACCTCAAATTTCTGGAGGCAACTGAATTCTGCCTATCTGTAAACCAGGTTTCTCTGAAATTGCCAGGCCTCCATATGAGGCCACAGCTGGGTCTGCTAAGGACCCACTGGAATGGGGCTCCCAACAACAAAAGACCTTCAGAGATATAAAGAGACTAATGACCAGTGCCCAAGCATTGGGATCACTGGACATAACACAAGACTAAAACCTCTGCATGTATGAGAAGAATGACACTGCACTAGGGGTCCTCACGTAAACAGTCAAGTCATGGCAATGCCCCATTGCATATTTGTCCAAACAGCTAGATTTGTTGGCTGCGGGATAGCCTCTGTGCCTTCAGGCCTCAGCTGCCATGGTAATCCTCATCAGAGAAGAAAACAAGTTTATGATAGACAAAATGTAAATGTAAAGTTCCCCCATGCCGTAACTGCATTAATAGATAATTAACATATATGGCTAATCAATGCCAGAATAACTCATTATCAGGAACTGCTTTGTGAAAATCCATGAGTCCACCTCAAGACTGTACGAACATTGAACCCAGCTACGTTTCAACCCACTGAAAAGGGTCTTCCCAGCCATGATTGTGAAGAGGTCACAAAAGAAGTGTACTCCAGAAGTTCAGATCTGACAGACGTTCCTCTTCAGAATCACAACTAATATTGTTCACCAATGGCCACCCAAAACAGTGTTAATATGGCTATGCAATAACAACTGCCAAAGAGTTATCAGAGCTGATGCTCTTCCACAGGGATGGTCAGCACAGGGGCCTGAACTATGAGCACTCTTCCAGGCACTGTGGCAGACTGAAGAGAAAAGGCCAAATGACTCAAGGTATGCCTTTGCTACATTGCACATACATGGGGCCATTTATAAGGAAAGGGATTACTGACAGCAGGAGAAGAAACAATTAAAAACATGGAAGAAAGTCCTCCCAAGAGGCAGTCATCCACTCCAAGGGTCCCCAGTGAGGAACTGACCCTGTCAGTAGGAAAAACTGACTAGCAGATCAGGCAGCTAAGAAGTCTGCTCACCATCCGAGTGCCACAATGGGTCATTAGCCTATCTCCAAGGTTCTCCTAGCATTAGAATCACCTCTATCCCTAAAACACACTAAGAAGAAAGAACAATAGGTTTTCAGTGAAGGGGAAAGTAAAAATGAAGGTTGGTGAGAGCTTCTGGATTAAAGACTCTTTATTCCCGCTTCTGGCAGCTCAGCTGGTAAAACAGCACCATGAATTGACAGTTAGGGAAGACTACTTTAAAAAACCTGTTATGCCAATTATAGTGTCATATCCAAGCTCCCAGCTCTATGCTCCCAGATTAGTGCTAGGTATGTGGCTAGGGCACAAAACAATGCCGGCCAAAGGCCAACGCCTAATCCAGGAGTGCAAATGATTAGAACTATGTCATTTGAAGACTTAGAAGTAGATCTTACTGAAGCCAAGCCCTGCTGGGGCTACTGGTCCCTCCTTGTGTTAGTTTGCACCCACTCTGGATGAGCTGAATCTTTTCCTACAAGCCCTGCATGAACATGAGAAGTAGGCAGGGGATTATTGAGCGAAATTGTTCCAAATAACAGCCTACCTTAATAGGATCTGACAAAGAACCTGCTGTTGTGTTTGTGACAGTCCAGACTCTGAACAGAGCTCTGTCATCAAATGGAAGCTCCACACAGCCTACAGGCCGTAAAGCTCAGAAAAAGTCAAATGCATGAACCAGGCTCTGAAAACCACTTTATTTAAGCTTTGTCAATAAACCCAGCTACCTTGGTTGACCTGCTGCCTTTGGTTCCTCTCTGCACAAAGTTTTCAGGCTACTCTTCTTCTGAAATCATTTCTGGGAAACCTCCACCAGTGATAGGAAAATTGAAAGTACATCCTTTATTAATGACTGACCTAGAGATGTTCCCACACCTTCAGGCTTTAGGAAGAATTCTACACCTTATCACTCAGGAAAATTTAGAAAGAGCACCTATTCCCTTAATGATTTGAGTCCACACATATCAACCAGAAGATGAGGAACAGGTTAAAGATCAGAAAAAGGAGCCACTTCAGTCAAATTAGACTAGCCCTCACACTGTTATATTAGCAATTTTTACTGCTGTTAACATTGCAGGTATCACCTCATGGATCCACAACACCCGAGTCAAGATAGAACATCCCTGGAAAAGCAAGAGGCTTGGTCTGCAGAGCCCCTTCCTCTTCAACCGCTCCGAGTCACATTCTGGAGACAGCAGAAAATCATCTGACATCTTTGTCCCCACTCTGGCCACCTCCAGAAACTGACCAGCCTATGCATGGCAGAAGCCAGAGGATCAACCATCCGGATTGTCCAGATGAATTGTTATACTCCTGTAACCTTAACGCTCTTTAGTATATTGGTCCTACTAATTGCTTTAAGTTTGGCCTCAATAGCACTCTCCAGTTGGACTTTGAGTCAAAGGATCATTGTAACCCTGACCTATCTAGACTACATAAGGATCCTCTCAATTCTTACACATTTAGACTAAACTCCTTCTTGGTATTTGGCCACTAGCAGCACTACAACTGACTCCTCCTTGGTACCTGCCTCCTTCTCCTTTGCCTCACGCCTCTTATTGTTCGATCATCTACCTCCCTGATAGAGGCTGTGGTAGACAGAAAGACTGTGGCAAAGGTCTTTATGCTGTGGAAGTACCAGCCTCTAGCCTAGGAATATCAAAAGTTTGATAACTTATAAAAATGTAAGGGCATCAAAAGGAGGGAATGAAGAGAAATTTCCCCTCTCAATTGGCTCACATTTCTAATCAGCTCTTTTGCTTCTGTAAACATGCTTTCTGCAAGGCCAGACATCTCAAGGTCAATGGAGAACTCACCCTCCCCTAAAGATGTATTGGTTTGGTACTTGTAACAAAAGATGTATTACTTTAGTGCTTGTTACATAGAGAATCCTATGTAACTTCAGAGGTCTGTAAATCAGCCCATGCCAATTGTAACAATGTGAGGATGAAAATAAAATTGCCCCAAGTTTGAGGCCCAGATTTTTAGACCTCCAGCATAATAAAATTGAGCTATTCCAAAACTCCAGATACTTCTTTCTTTCTCACTTCTCTGAGTTTTTGATATTTTTCTGCAATACCACCTTTAAATTTTCTAATGTTTGTTTTTACCTTGTTTTATGTTGCATCCAAAGGGAGACTTAACACATTTTTCTGGCATTGACTGACTCTCAGGTGCTGAACTCAGCATGGCTAACAATGCTCTTGAAGATCTGGCCTCTGTGTTTCTTCTCTATCTTTTCTTCCATATATTTTTCTTCCCCTATCTGTCCAGAGATACATGCAAACTAAATCTTCTCAGTCATACATACACCCACCTCACAATCTTGCCTTAACTTTTTCCCAGCATTAAAAGGCCCTGTTCTTGCTTTTTTATAACACTGCTTAACCCATCTAAGCACAAATGTATCCCCTTTGAGATATTCCTGCCAACTTTCCTTGTCTACATCTGCAGAGATCTAGCACAGTGCCTGCCAGGTAATATATTTTAATATTTCTTAAATTAGGAATAATGAAATTTTGTCTTACATTAAAATCGACTTTCTTTTTCAGACAGCAAACTTCTCATTGTCTTCAGGCTATAGTTGCTGCTTGAATCAGTCATGCTAGGCCTACAGACAGAGAGTGTTTAATATTTTTTCTTAAATCATACCCTAGAAGTCAAAATAGATCTTTCCATACTCTGTAATTGTTACTGTGTCTTCATGCTCCCCACCATTAATGATTCTCTTCCCCATACCTTTACCTTTGTTGTGTTTCACTTAATGCACTACCTAGACTCAACCATATACAGAACACTCAAATAAGATAATAAGTTTTTCAGAATAAGTCATTTTATGTCACACACAAGTTCTTCTGATCCGTACCTAGGAAGTAACCAGAAGGACAAAGCCCTCCTTTGATAAAGTTACATTTACTAATAAAGTACCTTACAAAATATGTGGACTGAGGGCAGATGAGGGTAGGAGAGTTAGAAATAAGCTCAAAGTACAACAATACCAAATATCTGCATATGTTAGAAAATATGGAACCTTCTTGAAATACTTTGACTTTCTCACATTGCTTTAAAATAAAAGTGCAACATTATCAGAATGTAAAAGACCTGGAAAGCTAAAGGCAAAGAGAACCAGGGGCTTTGCAACACCATTGTGTTGCTAAAATCGGTTCACCAGCCAGGAAAAGCAGTGTTGTGGCTTGAAGAAGTGTCATCAGTGATAAGGCAACTTAGATTGTTCTGAGTGAAAGCAAATGAATCAGTATAAGCAGTGGCGGCATCTGTATAATAATATCTTTAGGACTAACCATCAAATGGAGCAATTTTCATCAGTAGTCACAAGTCTGGAATTCAGTGATAAGTTCTACATGAACCACATAGAGTTTCTCAGGTTGTGTACCTGAACTCAGATGATGGCTTTGCTATCATACACAGTGACAATCTGGGGTTTAGGTAATCTGCATCAGCAGCTAAACTGTTGGACTTTTGGTAGGCACCTGCAAAATTATCCAGACAGGTCAGTCATCTGCTGATTTTTTTTTTAACAATTACTGCCCCAAACAAAAATGTCTTTGAATTGTTAGATGTAATATTTCATGATGAAGCAGCTACACTACTGACAACAGCCTCAGATGGGCTAGGATTATAAAATCAAATATCCTGTGAGCTGAGTTTGGCCCCTAAATCTTCCCACTGAGTCAAACAGACATGTTTGCCTCTGCATGTTGTGATAGCTAGTGATGATAACTAGCCAGACAGAACAGTACACATCATCAAGCTCTGACTTAGCTAAGCCATCAAGTGAATTACACCTATGCAGCTAGAAAAATCTTTAAAAATTGAAGGTCTCATTGCACTACCAGCTATGCTTCGGGGCAGAGACTGAAACATAAAGTTTCTCCTGGTAGAGTATTTGTGACCCCTTCAGGCAAAACTGAGTTGATGCGAGGGCCAAGAAATCCAGCCTTGAATAATTCACTAGATGAAGATGCATTCTCCAGTCTCTAAAGTCCAGCTAGATACTAGGTCTCCTTCTTAGTTTGGGATGAATTTCTGTAACTCCATATGTTCAACACTGACACTACTTATTTTCAGTGCTGGGCACCCTTCATTTTATTAGCTAAAGCCACATTCCTTATCAGTAGGGAGCTATCATATCTGTTATATCTCAAATGTGAGAAAAGTGACCACTCCAAATGAGATGTATAGGCAAAACAAAACAAAGAAGTTTATTCCTGTACAAGGACGGTCACCAACCCATGCCAAGGGAGTGAGACTGGCCCAAAATGTTAAGGAGAGAGGGTTTTTATATTTCTTAGAGGGGCAGTGGAATTTTACAGAACAAAAACAAGTCTGTTAGAGTAAAAAAACAGTTCCAGGATGTGTGGTTGAGTAGGTGAGCTAAAGTTCAGAGGGGGATATTTGAGGTTAGTTACAGCTGTTATTTTTAGTTTTATCTGGGCCCTATGCTCTGTTGATATATTAGCTAGAAACTATGTGTCCTATTTAAAAGATTTCTTCTTATTACCTGGCAGTCTAGGGCCTGTGGAAATTTTCCACACTGATCCTAAATCTCATCCTGCTTCCTGCAACCTGGAAAGGAGTTATTAACACCTGACACATTATTTGGAAAGAAACTTTCAGTTTTAATAGTGCAGGATCCTTACTCTCTCTTGTTCAGCACTTGGATAAGAACATACAATATACGGTCTAAAGTATTCTTTAGATTTTAACCTAAAATTATAGACCACAGGCTTTTTATTATGTAAAAATTTTATTTTATTAGTTTTCTTTTGGCTGCTATTAACATTGTAACATGAATTTGGTGGTTTAAATACACAAATCTGCTAAATCTCAGTTCTGGAGGTCAAATTTCAGCATTTCCCTATGAGAACTATGAGAGGAAATCTGTTCTCTGCCCTTCTAGCTTTCAGTGGTTTTCTGGCAATATTTCGCATTTCTTGGCTTGTAGACACATCACTCTGATTGCTACCTTATGTTCATAATGCATTTTTCCCATGTGCATGTCTCTGTGTCTAAATTCCCTCTTTTTGTATGGACACCAGTCATGTTGAATTAGGGATCCATCTTACTCTAATTTACCTCTGCTTGTAAGTTACCTATGCTTTTATTGCCTGAGATTTTACAATGCTTAAAAGGTAGGAACCTTTAAGTTACATTTTTGCACATGCTGGCTGAAGACATAAGTCTCGGGATCCAAGGAAAAAAAGTTTTATCACTCATAACAAAAGAAGTAGTCATTGTTTATATTTGTATTAGTTGCCCAAATATTAACTGAGTAACATACAATCATTCCTTGGTGCCTTCATATGCAGCAGTCTGTCTCAGGAGAGAATTACCAAGAACACTTGGAAATAATTAGGGTATGTTACTTTTCTCAACAGATGGGGCTTCTGCTCAAGTGTAACATAAAATTAACATACTCCTTCTGGGAAATAAAAAAGGCCTGATACATTTGCTTCAAGGACGGAAAAGTCACTTCCGAATGTTTTATAAGCAAATAAAAACTATTACTCATTTTTTTTGTTTTCTTTCATATCCCAGCTTTAAAGCAATCTTAGTGTGATGGTAATCTGAAAATGAGAGCCATAATTACCCAATGAAATAAAATACTGAATGAGGAAAATTTCCTGAGTGTTTGGAAAAACTGTGATGCCTAAATTTGAGGTCTCCTTTCACATGGATGTGAGTACAATTATTAAAAGTGCATAACACTTCTGGGTAACCAGCTCCACCTTTCTGCCTGAAGGCCCAACAGGAAAGTACCCAGAAACTATAAAATGACAGTGTAGTTGTAGAAAGAAAGACACTGGGGAAAGAAACCTATATGGTTGTGTGCTGAGTGGCCTCACACTGTGGTGCCTGTAAATACCAAGTCACTGAGAATTGAACACGGTACTATTCATTTCTCAAGTGACCACTGCATGGCATATTCAGAAAACAGATCTGAATACTGCAGCAAATGCTTTGAAAATGAAACTTACCTCAAAACCATAGGACCAGAACCCTGCCTGAAACTGGCACTATTTAGATGAATTGATTTTCAAACAAATGCCTCAGAGGATGCATTTTGCTGTGTAGTTTTGAGTGCTAAATTCCAAAAACAATGTTAATATATGATAGGATCCTATATAAGATTAAGTTAAAATATTTCTGGACTGTTTTCCCTGTCTCTACCCATTCCCTTTGACTAGATGTTTGAGAGAGCTCCGATGATGAAAGAAAAGCATTTCTTCAATTCAGATTCTGTTACATCCTCTTTGCTGGGGCCAGTAAGAAGGCTTCTGACAAAAAATACAGTACAACAGACTATATTTTCCAATAGAGACAGGATGTAAAGTTTCTCTCAAGAAGTCCTTCTGTGAAATATCTTGGGTTCCAGCTAATAAAAGCCAGAGAAATCTGCTTTCAGATGGACAAGAAACCTTGGGTGAGAGTGGCAGTGTCAATGATTCAGACAACTGAGAGGATTTATGGAATTGATGGTGTCTAGAGGTATATGTGAACAGAAATCATGTTCATCTCTGTGTCCTTCCATGCTGAGTCCTTGGAATACTGCTCTTACTAAGTATATTAGAGTCTTTTAGTTAATGATGATCTGTGTTTTTTAACATGTAATCATAAATACTTTTGTCAGTAATGACCAGAATGACAAGGAAGATGAACATCATGCTGTCCGATCACCAGGAGGTATGGCTCCTGGCAGTACTGTGTTCTAATCTATCAATAATACCTGAGTTATAATTACATAAGATGTATAATAGCAGAAATCTTAAAGGCAGAATAACTAGCACAAAAAAAGTGCACTCTCTGTTTATTGCTGCCCAATTTTCCTGTAAGCAAATTATCCATGATTGAAAATTAGTATCAACTAAGTGTTTTGCTATCAAAACTATTTGTTTGAGAAAAAGGAAATGTTGCAACCCAGACCATGCAGACATGACAAGCCAAGTGCACACTCTGGTCTGTGTGCCAAGATACAGGAGTATGTTCTAAAGGGAAAGAAAGGTGTTAGAAGAGGCAGTTAAAACCACAATCCTTTAATATAACATGGAGTTCTTCCTTCAGGATCTTCTCATGTAAGGTTCTCGTGATACTATGGCCTTTGAGGCCTTCAATAAGCCCTAGCTCCTCCCAGAGACCCTTCAACTGAACTGATTATGTTTGCTTAAAGTTCCAGATAGCCTGTATCCTACCTCCCTTTTGATAAATATCTTCCTCTAAAATCATTGCCAGGCAACGCTCCAATCTTCCAACTCCAGCAGCCTCTTGTTCTCCAAAGTCATGAAAGATCTTTTTTTGGTGTCCTATCACTCATCAGAAGAAAAATGAACAGCTTGTGTCCAAGGGCAACAGGCAAGAGGTGCATAACTTTAAAGGAAGAATTCAAGTGAAATTAGAACAATGTAACAATCTAATCTATGTGATGAATTTAAATGAGGAGCTCAATTTTATAGTTCATGAAACAAAGACCATTATCTTCTTGAAATTCGGAATGACAAATTTGTATTAATAAAAGATTCTTTATCACAGATTAGAAAATGTAAACAAGGGCACATTCTAGATAAAAAAACAAAATTAAATAAGAATTAGTAATAAATAAGAAAAAGAGTCAGACAGTCCTGATTTGGTGATGTTAGGAAGACGGCCTCCTTCTACGGTCACTTGTTTTAATTATTTTCTACAGTTTTAGATTTAGGTCATCAGATTACGTGAAGTATCTTTCAGGTTTTGGTACCTTCTTTAGGAGTGACAAATGAATCCAAAGATCTGGTCTGAAGCTTAGCAGCACAGGGGTGTGTCAATGTTATCTGGTAAGGTCCCTTCCAGAGAGGCTTCTGGGATTATTTTTTTAAGGTTTCTTTTCTAGTAAACCCAATCTTCATGTGGTAGATTTGGATATTTAATTTTTCTTTTTCTTGGATTGCACTGTGAAGAGATTGTTCTACCAGAGCAAATGGTGTTTAGAAGATGCTATTAAGACTTTAGAACATTTTTACAAGTAGGTAAAATTTTACTTACAAGTATGTAAAACTTTACAATATTTTTACAATATATTTACAAGAGGACTTCCTTCACAACTGAAGATCTAATGAAACAGGAGCCAAAGGCATGTTATATTTTCTAAGTATCTAGAAAGGTGAAAGCTTATGAGTTCCAAAAATTGTAAATCTAAGGTTGACAATGATTTTGGCCAAGGTACATAAAGAATGTCTACATTTTGCAAGTTGACTCTTACTGAGGCTATTACTAGGTTCAAAGTAATCAAGATTTTGTGTTACAGTGAAAATATTATAGACTTGGCCAAATAGCAAAGCCTTGTATTAGCACCTGACCAGTAAAATAGTTTTCTCTGTCGCTGTGCAATTTAACAGGAGCTCCCCAATGGAATCAGTGTTCTCTAAGAAGCCTTTGGTCAGTAAGAAGTAGCTTTCTCAGTCCAGTGAGAAAGCATGCAAACCATGAATAAAACTTTTATATCCATATGATGGGGTTAGACTATGGAGAAAGCTGTATGAAATCTCTTTACCAAACCTCAAATGGACCACTAAACAATCTAAAATTTCCAGCAACCATTCAAATACAGTTCCTGGGTTTCCTTAGGACAAATGACAAAAGTGAAGCAGAATCTTTTGCATCCTTGTTAATATCTCCTCCTCACAATTTGGGTTCAGGATGCTTCCATTTTGTCAATGGCCAAAGATTTAACACATCTACAGTGTACAGAGCGAGAATCTAGAAATTTTTCATAGGACTGGTTTGCTCTTCGGCCCAAACTACAGTTACTACATTTCCATGTTGATTTTCCTTTTCTAGGGTCAATTGTTGATCATTTCAGTTTCAGTAAAAACAGCCTGGCTCCAAAAAGAATCAGGCCATAGAATAGCACACTTCCAATAAAACTGACTGATGCCAAGTCAGGCAGAAGTTTCTAATGAATACATGCATGAAAAACAAGGCCCTTAATCTGAAAAGGCCTTAAAACAGTTTTCTCACAGAGTTGGAGAGTTTCAAACATAAAGAGAACAGAAGCTCTGAACTAGGAGAGAAACTATCTCTGAAACTCCAGGGTCAAGAAAAAAACTTCCAGCTCAAAGGACTGTGTGGATACTGCAACTGCTTGCTCAAGTTCCCTGGAAATTTTCAGGGTCACCTCTGGATTCCTACGTGCTTTTTTGTACATACCTTCCATGCAATGCCACATTGGTGTAGAAACATTCAAGAGGTCTATTACACACACACACACACACACACACACACACACATATGTATATATGTATGTATGTATATATTTCATAAAATTATATGAAAGAAAGTTTAAGATTTTCTCACAAAAAGAATAACTCTTTGGGCATTCTGGATTACAAAAAAATGTTACCAGCAACTTGAATCTCATCAGTGAACACTTAATGATAGTTTGAAACCACTTTAAATAGTACAATCAGTGTTACTTTAAATGTAAATACTATTTTTACTTGACGGCCACGCTATATAAATTTTCATTCTTCATAGATGATTTTTGACCATAGTTATAATGTCCAGATGTTGATGACATTACCTTGGCATAGTTACCTGATATATGAAGTTTAGAGGTTAGGTTTCTTATAGTCTTGTGTCTGAAAATAACTTCATCCTCTAGTTTTATTTACACTTCTATCAGTATCTAAATTTTAAACGAGGCTGTCACCAACTTTTACTTTGAATGAAAAGAGTTGGGATCAAAAATGCTTCTCCAGCAGCTTCAACGGCTCACAATTTCAACAAGGAGCACTCTGGAACAGAGAATATTGTATGTAAGTAATCATCAATTCTGCTTTTGTGGCTGATACATGTGGAGAAAGCATAGCTCAAGTTTCCACAAATTTAAATATGCTACTAATAAGCAAGACTGCTACCAGCTAGACAGTTGCTTCTATGACTGCTCCAATCAAAATTCAATTTTCTCCTCCATCATCAACTTTAGGTAGACAAACAGAACAAATTATAACAGACCAACGCGCTGTTTTGATTCAGTTGACCATTTTTCAAATGCGATCACATGGCAGCTACACTCAAGCAAATGGCCACATTGTGAATTTTACTACCAGCACAACTTCTACTTGTCACTTTCTCCTTACAGAGAAGTAAATTTGGAAGGATGCAGACTTCTACTTTTCCAACTAGATATCCTAATTTAGCAGTCAATGATTATCCTTTTTTCAACTTGCAACCAGAAGGCAACCCATGGATCCCCACGCCAATGATAGCTGATACATGTGCTGCCACTTTTTCAAGGTCAATTCATCAACCACCTTCATTAGGCAAACATCACCCTAATTGCAAACAGTGTACCAATGATCTACCAGACTATGCAAAATAACAAACGTCAAAAATTATTTTGGCTAACATCAGCAAAAATATGCAATCATCTTCTTTGAACAATAAACTTATATGTTCACCTAATGGGTTAATTTTTTTTTTTATTTTTGAAAGAGTTAAGTGTAAAACGATGCTTTCTTTCATGGTAGACTACATATTATTGTTTAATATTTGGACCTTTTGGTCATTAGGAACATTTAAGTAAATTATACTTAGTTATTTTAAAGGGGTAGAGATAAAAAGAGTAAAGGCAAATGAGGAAACTGCAGTTAAGTGATATATGATGCAGTCCAGGATGAAAGAAATGAAGGTCTAACTTGGAATGATAGGAAGGGATAGATGCATATCAAATCTAGAAAAGTATCACATGCATTATTTACTTTAGCATTTTCTCAATTATGTAACTTTTTTCCTGTGATTTTAAAATATATGACCTTGAATTTTAGTTGGCAGAAGTTGCCTTTATTCAAAATGCACTCATACATAAAAGTATAGCATACTCTAACCAGCTCAATAATCATGATCACAATGATGCCCTCACTGAAATAGTAAATATCATATGTCCTTCTCATAGACTTCATCACTGTCAGCAAATGTAGAATTTTACAAAAATTTCAGGTCTCTTTTTCTTCTATTGCTCTCAAAGTATTCAAGCTTATTTGTGCCCTTATTTCCTCTCTTTGTGAGTCCACCTTTAAATTTTCCAATGCGTGTTTTTATCTTGCTTTATGTTCCAACCAAAAGAGACTTAAGTCCTTACTTTGGCAATGAATGACTTTTAGATTCTGAACTCAGTGCCTCAGCATGGCCAGAAATGCTCTTGAGAATCTGGCTTCTGTGTTTTTCCTGTCTTTCCTTCTATACCTTTCTCTTCCACTATACATGCAGAGACACATGTGAACAAACTTTTCTCAGTCATGCATACACCCACCTTACAATCTTGCCCTAATTTTTCCCAGCTTTAGAAGGCCATGCCTTGCTTTTTTATACCACTGCTTAACCCATCTCAGCACAAATGTATCCTCTTTGAGCTATTTCCTGCCTACTTTTCCTTGTCGACCTTGGACATTACCAGAGATCTGGTACAGCACCTGCCAGACAATATATATTTTAATATTTATTAAATGAGCAATAATTAAATTTTGTCTTACCCTAATTAAAATCTACACCTTTTTCAATACAGTAACATTTCTATTGTCTTGAAGCTATTACTTGTTGATTTTCACTCTTCATCACAAGCTTTCTGCTTTCATAGCCCATGGGATAGATTGACAGCTATGGTTGCTGCTAAAGTCAGTCAGTTAGGCCCAGAGACAGAGTGTGTTAATTATTCTTCCTGAATCATACCCCAGAGGTCAAAATAGATCTCTTCCCATACTCTGCAAATGTTACTTTATCTTCATACCCCTATCCATTCTCATCCCCATACCTGCACCTTTATTGAGTTTCAGTTAATGAACTACTTAGACTCAACTTACATCCAGAAGGTTCAGATAGGATCATAAATTTTTCAGAAGAGGTCTCTTTATGTCACACAGCTATTTCTTCTTCTTCTCTGTACCCAGGAAGTAGCCAAAAGGACATAGCCCCTCATTTGAGACAGTTACATTTACTAATTGAATTACCTTACTAAAATGTGTGTACTGAGGGGAGGTGAGGGAGGGAGAGTTAGAAATATGCCCAATGTATAGCAATACTGAATGTTTGCATATGTTAGGAAATGTGGAACATTCATGAAATGCTTTGACTTTCCACATTGCTCTGAAATAAAAAATGCAATATTATCAGAATGTAAAACACTGGAAAGCTAAATGCAGAGAGATACTGAGGCTTTGCTGCAGCAATCGTGTTGCTGAAATCTGTTATTCAGACAAGAAAAGCATCACTGTCGCTTCAAAAAGCAAACAGGTCAAGGTAAGCAGTGGCAGCATCCCATATAATATGATCTTTAGGACCATGGGTCATAGGGGCAATTGTCATCGGGAGTCACCTTATGTCATTCAGAGATAACTTTTATATGAACCATGGAGAGAGTCTCAGTTTGTGTACCTGAACTCTGATGATGGCTGTGCTGTCATATATAGTGACAATCTGGGGTTCTGGTAGGCTGCATCAGCAACTAGACTCCAGCTTTCCCATCAGATAGTTGGACTTATGGCAAGCATCTTCAAAATTATCCAGATAGGTCAATCATCTGCTGATGTTTGTTTCACAATTAAGGCCCCAAAGAAGAATGTCTTTGAATTGTCAGATGTAATATTTCATGATGAAGCAGCAGAACACATGGAGATAATCAGGGTGTGTAACTTACCTCAACAGATGGGACTTCTGTTCCTTTGCAACTCAAAATTAACATACTCTTGCTGAAAAAAAATCCTGATATATCTGCCTCAAGAATAGAAAAATCAAGTCTGAATGCTGATAGGAAAACAAAAAGCACCACTCATTTTTTTTGTTTGTTTTCTCTCATATCCCAGTTCTAAAACAATCTTGAGGTGGTGGTAAGCTAAAATGGGAGCCCACAATTACCCGATAAAATAAAATTCTGAATGAGGAAATTTCCTCAGTGTCTGGCAAAATTGTGATGCCCAAATTTGGGGTGAATATCTAGCACATTTTTTTTTTCTCTTCATTCATCTGAATTTGGGTGCCATTATGAGAAGTGTATAGCCGTGCTGGGTAGCTAGAAATCCACATTTCTGCCTGAATACTCAATAGGAAAGCATCCAGAAACTATAAAATGACAGTGTAGTTGTAGAGAAAAAGATGGTGGCAAGCAAATCTAAATGGTTATGTTCTAAGTGGCCTCACTCCTGTGCTGCCTATATATACCAAGTCGCTGAGAATTGAACAGGGTAGTATTCACATCTAAAGCTAACACTGCATGGAACATTCAGAAAATAGATCTGAATACTCCAGCAAATGCTTTGAAAATGAAACTGACCCTCAAACCACAGGATGAGGAGCCTGCCTGGGCCAGGCATTTAAACCTATCTAGATGAGTTTGATGTTCACACAAAATTGTCATCATTATTTGAAGCCTTTATTTAAGATCTCAAGTGTTAATATTCAAAGGCCCAGAATAAAACCCAAAAATGTCTTAGAAAGAATCAGAAAAAAATCTTATCTTTATTGTGTGGGTAATAAAATACAGTAGGTGTGAAACGAAGACATAACACACATGTAAATAGCTGACAAAGGTTTACAGCAGCTCTTCTCCAAGTGCTTCAACAAATAATTGTGAATATTCTTGAAAAAATCATAGAGATTAAGTGTTGTCAAAGAATCAGAATAGAGAAAAGATCTGAACATTTCAGAACTAATCAAGACCATATAGAAAAACCCACCAAGGATATTCAAAGCCAGAAGCTAAATAATTTTCGAAGAAATAAGAATGAAATAGGTTCTAAGTTGGGCAAAAAACATATGCACAGAATAAAGAACAAATATGGAAAAAATATAAAACTATCGAAACCCACATCTGAACGTATCACTGTCAAATTGCTGAAAACAAAATTAGAAGCAAAATATCTTTAAAGAAGACAGAGAAAAATAGTTTTTTAACTACAGGAAAATCATGACTGAACTCTGTAATTTTAGCCTTGTATTGGCAAATGACTAGCCCAGGAAAGTAAGAGCAAACTTCCATAACCCAATATAGTACCTTCTTAGGGATCAAGCCAAAGGAGGAATTTAGCCTGTGGTACAGACATGTTTGAAAAACCAATTTCTTTTTTTCCAACTTTGACCTTATAACACTCCCATTCAACCTGTGCAGACTGCACAGGTGTGAAAGAAAATAGATTTGTTCACAACTGGAGAGCAATTAAACATTAGCAGAGGCAATTCATCTATTGGCCCCAAACCCACACCCAGTTGACCACTTTGTCTTTGGGTGTTTGTTGGTTCATGGTTCTGGATTTGCAGGATGCATTTTTCTGTGTAACCTTAAGTGCTGAATTCCAAGAACGATGCTTTTTATGAGGGGATCATGATTCTAAGTTTAAACAGAACTATTTCTGGACAGTTTTCCCACAGTCTCTACCCACTCACTTTTACTAGATATTTGAGAGAGCTTCATGATGAAAATAGAGCACTTCTTCAGTTCACAGATTGAATCACATCCTTTTTGCTGGAGTCAGTAAAGAGGCTTCTGACAAAAATACAGTCCAACAGACTGTATTTTCTAACAGAGAGGGGATATAAAGTTTATCTCAAAAAGTCCTTCAGTAAAATATCTTGGGTTTCTGATAACACAAGCCAGAGAAATCTGCTTTCTGAGAGACAAGAAGCCTTCATGAGAGTGCCAGTGTCAATGACTCATAGATAACTGAGAGGATTTACATAATCGGCTGGTGTCTAGGGGTAGATGTGAACAGAAATCATGTTCATCTCTGTGTTCTTCCATGCTGTGAACTTTGAACACTGCTCTTAGTAAGTATATGAGAGCTTTCTAGTTAATGATGTTTTGTGTTTCTTAACATGGAACCGTAGATACTTTAGTCAGTAATTGCCAGAATGACAAGCAAGATGAACATCAGGCTGATCGATCACCAGGAATTATGGCTCCTGGTGCTATTGCGTTCTGGTCCATCAATAATACTTGAGTTATATTACATAAGGTGTGCAGTAGCAGGAATCTTTAGGGCAGAATAACTTGCACAAAACTTGTAGACTATGTTCACTGCAGCTGAGTCTTTCCATCAGTAAATTACCAAACACTGAAAAATAATATTGACTAGGTGTTTTGCTATCGAAAATATTTATTGGGAAAAAAAGGATTGTGCCCCAGACCATGCAGGCATGGTAAGCCACATGCACACTCTGGCCTGTGTGCTGAGATGGAAAGCTATGTACAGAAGGGAAAGGAAGGTAATGGAAGAGGTAGTTAGAACCACAGAGCTTTATTATAACATAGAGATCTTCCTGAATGGTCTTCTTGTGTTGGATCCTCATGATTTCATAGCCTGCAAGGATTTTTATAATCCCTACCTTTTCCCATTGACCCTACATGTGAACTGATTGTTTGCTTAAAGTTTCAGATAGTTTTTATTTTTGTCCAATTTTGATAGATACCTTCTTCTGAAATTACTGATAGGCAACACTCTGGTCTTCCAACTCCAGCAGTCTCCTGTTCCCCAAAGTCAGGAGGACCTCTTCTTGATGTCCTCTCGCTCATCAAAAGGAAGGTGCATGTAGAACAGCTGGTGTCCACAGTGAAAAGGCAACAGGTGCATAGCCCAAAGAGTTCTCATTTTTGTAAAAAAATCAAACTTTTTTACTTTCATATATTTTCATATATATAATAGACCTACAATAAGTGGTACGTAAATTTGCACTACCTTGCTTAAAACAGTGACTTCTTTCTCTTCTGCCAAAATATCAGCTAGAGAGGCAGATCTTGAAAAGTTTGTTGCACTTTAATAAATCCATAAAGGTTATGCTGTCAAAGTAAACTTTTCATAGTTTCAGTTTCAAATACTCTTTAAGGGACCCTTCTTTCCAGAACTTCTTTTTTAAAGAGTCCTTCATTAATCACTGTACAAGTTCCATTTCCATCCCAGCTCTTTGCTGGAATTGATCACTTTTAACTATTTTCCAGAGATTTCTGGGATAGATTATATATTGGTAATCATTATCTTCATCTTGCCCAGAGACCCAAAAGGTGTGATGTGGTCTCTTATCAAGAACTATGCAGGAAAAGTCTGAAATGCATTTTCTTTGCAGATCTTAAGCCCAGGCCCCTAGAAATGTGTTTCCACAAAACAGATCTAATGCAAGTTGGTAAATCAGTTGATTCATCTTTGAAAAATAAGATTGACTTTCTAAAACAAAATGTGCCATGTCCAAAATTCTTTCTTCATCTATCTTTCTCACTGACCTAGTTTTGAACACCACAGCCTTAAGTGCTGCCTTGGCTGACCTACACTGATAAACTACCCATATCACCACAGAGGTTCTCCACGTGAGTAGCTGAGACATCACTAAAGGACTGGTCTCCTAGCAACTAAACATAACATACAGCCAGTGTTCTTTTTCACTCTGTGTTATTAAGGTAAGATAAAATTAGGCTGGTTATTTATGTAGTAAATCTGCAAAATCTTATTTCAGCTGAACATCTTTTTTCTTTCTTTGCTGGGGCATATGATTATTGGCTATGTGTAATATTAGAAACTAAGAACATCTTTGCAATAATAAAATGTCATTATGAAATTTAAAAAATGTACAGATATCTTTTTTGGGGAAAGGGGAGTTGCAGACCTTTCATTCATTCATTCATTCATTCATTCATTCCTTTTTTAAAAAATTTAATCAATTTTATTGGCATAACATTGGTCAATACAATTATATAACTTTCAGATGTACATTATAATTTGACATCTACATATTCTATTGTCTGATTGCCACCAAATGTCCAGTTTTCTTTAGCTACCTTGCATTTGATCCCCTTTGCCTATTTCACCCTATCCCATTAAATATGACCCCTTTATACCATCTACCTCTCCCCTCTTCACCTACCCCCTAAACTCTGGTACAACTAGTCCATTGTACATGCTCTCTTTGTCCTTTTTGCTTGTGGCATTTCAGTTTGTATCTCCACATTTAAGTGATATCATGTGATTTTCAGCTTTTTCAGTCTGGCTTATTTTGCTTAGCATGATTATCTTGAGGTCCATCCATGATATCACAAATGGCACTATTTCATCTCCTCTTATGGCTGAGTAATATTCCAGTGTATATATGTGCCACAGCTTCTTTAGCCAATCATCTATCATAACTTCCATATTCTGGCCACCGTGAATAATGCTGCAGTGAACATGGGTGTGTAAATCTGTCTTTTGGATATGTGTTTTCAAGTTCTTGGGGTAAATACCCAATAGTAGGATTGCTGAATCACATGGTAGATGAATTCTTAGATTTTTAGGAACGTTCATTTTGTTTTCCATAGTGGCTATACCAATTTGCAGTATCACCAGCAGTGCATGAGGGTTCCTTTCTCTGCATCCTCTTCAACATTTGCTATTATTTGTCCTGTTGAGTACAGCTGTCCTGAGATGTGAGATAGTATCCCATTGTGGTCTTGATTTGTAGCTAGTGAGGTTGATCTCTTTTCATGCTTGTAGGCCATATGTATATCTTTTGGGAGAAGTGTCTCTTCAGGACATCACCCATTTTTTTAATTGAATTTTTGGTTCTTTGTTATTACTAAGTTATATAAGTTTTTGTGTATTTTGAATATTAGGCCCTTAATGGAGGCATTGCTTACAAATATATTTTCTCCTTGAGAGAGTTGTCTCCTTACCTTGTTAACAATTTTTTTCCTGAGCAGATGCTTTTTCGCTTGATGAAGTTCCATTAATTTATTGTTGCATTTTCTTTTCTTGCCTTTGAGGTCAGATTCATAATTCTCTCTTTAAGTCAAGGTCCGTGAGTTTCATTCCTATGTTTTCTTCTGTGTGTTTTATTGTGCCAGGCCTTATAGTCAGGTCCTTAATCCATTTTGAGTAAATTTTGGTGTGTGGTGATAGATAACAGTCTAGTTTCATTCTTTTGCAGGTGGCTTTCCAGTTTCCCCCAGCACCATTTATTGAAGAAGCCCTTCTTTCTCCACTGAAATGTTTGTTTTGTTTTTTTTTGGTCAAAAATTATTTGCCCATATAAATGTGAGTTTACTTTGTACTCTCGATTCTGTTCCACTGGTCTATGTATCTATTTTTCTGCCAGCACCGTGCAGTTTTCATTATTGTTGCTTTGTAGTTGTTCTTTGTTCTTTGAAGTTGTGCTGAGTCATGACTCTAGCCTTGATCTTTTTACTCAGGATGGCTTTGTCAAATATGATGTGTTTTTTGTTTTTTGTTTTTTAAATGCCGATGTGATTTTGATGGGGAGAAAAGTTCCCCCTTTCACAGTAGATTAGAAAGCTTAAATGAGGGCACTTTTTTATGTAAAAGGGAAAAATGAAATAAGAATTAATAGTAGATAAGAAAAAGAGTCACACAGTCCTGATGCGGTCATGTGGGGAAAATAGTCTCCTTCCACGGACACTTGCTTTAAGTATTTTTTTTTTTTTTTGCTTTACATTTAGGTCATCAGATCATGTGAAGTTTCTGTCAGCTTTTGGAACCTTCTTTAGAAGTGACAAGTGTATCCAAGGATCTGGTCACTTGAGCTTAGCAACGCAAAGGTGTGTCAACGGTATCTGGTAAGGGCCCTTCCAGGGAGGCTGGCAGGGATATATATTTTTTAAGGTTTGTTTTCTAGTAAACCAAATCTTCAGGTGGTAGATTTGGATTTTCAGTTTTTATTTCCTTGGATTGTGCTGTGAAGAGATTGTTCTCCCAGAGCATGATGGTGTTCAGTAGAGGCTATTGAGACTTTACAATGCTGAAGTATGACTGCCTTTTTCGAATGAAGATCCAGAAAAGTGGGAGCCAAATGCCTGGTGCATTCTGTAAGTATCTTGAAAAGTGAACCCTTATGAGTTTCAAAAGGTATAGATCTGAGGTTTACAATGCTTTTGGCCAACATGTGTGAAGGGTGTCTACAAATTTTGCCAGCTGACTCTTACTGAGGCCATTCGAAGTTTCAACAAAATCCAGAGATTGCGTGTGGTAGGCACAGTGAAAATGTTGTAGAACTGGCCAAATTGCATAATCTTGTTTTAGCATCTGACAAGTAAAATAGTTTCTTTTGTCACTGTGCAGTTTGACAGGAGCTCCCCAATGGGACAGTATC
Source organism: Cynopterus sphinx (assembly GCA_030015415.1). Classification (NCBI taxonomy): domain Eukaryota; kingdom Metazoa; phylum Chordata; class Mammalia; order Chiroptera; family Pteropodidae; genus Cynopterus; species Cynopterus sphinx. The sequence goes on along the minus strand of JAKZJJ010000056.1, from coordinate 88,885 downwards.
CTCTAAGAAACCTTTGGTCAGTAAGAAGAAGCAGCTTTCTCGGTCCAATGAGAAAGCATACAGACCGTGAACAAAACATTTATATCCATGAGGCACGGTTAGTGTGTGGGAAAAGCTATATGAAATCTCTTCACCAAACCTCAAATGGCCCACTAGGCAATCTAAAATTTCCAGAAGCAATGCCAGTATGGTTCCTGGATTATCTTTGGGACAAGTGGGAAAAGTGAGGCAGGCACTTTGGCAGCCTTGTTAATATCTCCCCTCCCCACCCCCACCTCCTAATATAGGTTTATAGATGCTTCCTTGCATTTTGTCAATGGCCAAAGGTTTAATGCATCTACAGTGTACAGAGTGGGGATGTCAAAGCTTCTCGTAGTACCGGTTTGCTATTTGGCCCAAACTACAGTTGCCTACATTTATTGAACTAACACTTACTACATTTCCGTACTGTGTTGTTTTTTTCTTTCTTTTTTTTTTCCCCTCGGGTCAATTGTTGGGCATTTCTGTTTCAGTGGAAACAACCTGGCTCCAAAAAAAAAAATGGTCTAAAGTCTAGCACAGTTGCAGTAAAACTGCCTGATGCCACAACAAGCAGAAGTGCCAAACAAATACTTGCAGGCAAAACAAGACCTTTATTTAATCATAAAAGCAGGAAGCCTTGAAATACGTCCCGTATAGAGTCTGGAGAGCTTCAAACACAAAGAGAGCAGAAGCTGCGAACCAGAAGAGAAACCAAATCTCAAACTCCGAGGTCAGGGACGGAACAAGAAGCTCAAAGGACTCTGCAGATACTGCACCTGCTTGCTCAAGCACCCCGGAGATTTCCAGGGTCTCCGCTGGATCGCCATGTGTGTCGACCTTAAATAGGAAACGGCTGCAACGAGGCCGTGCCACTTTCTTCCAACCTCCGTGTTTGGGTCCTGGGACACAGGCGCTGTCCCCACGTGTTTTAAAAAGGGTTATTTCTGTTCGGGGCACACATACCCTGGCCACCGCCGGGTGTTCACCCATGAGAATTGCAGAGTGTTCAAATTCTGCTGATAAACATAGCAATAAACCTGGCAAATACAAGCAAGTGCTGTGGGGTGAAGGGAGAACAGAAGACAAACTACTGGTGCAATGAAGAGAATCAAATAGATCAAACAGCTGCCAAGCTAAATTTATAATGAACAGGTTGAAGAAAAGTGAAGAACTACAGAAAGTAGATGGAAAGTGAATTGCGGACATAAAAGGGTCATGACACTGATAATGACACGAGGCAGCATTTAAGTAACTAATGATTAAAAAGTCATGGCTAGTGATACATAAAATAAAATTTTCTTTGCAGTAAAAAATAAAACAATTATGACAGCAAAACATGGGTTTATTTCAGAACAGCAAACAGTTGCAATTTCAAACAGGCAGACCATAGCAAAAGTCATAGGCAAGTCCCGCTGATGAAGGAGAGAAATGCTATTTTGGAGAGGAAGTGGGGGATATTTGGAGGGCTCCTTCCGAACACAAGTCCACAGGAGCAATGGATGCGCTCAGCGTCCAGTGAGTTCCCGTTTCTTGTTGGCTGGGTTGCTGCGAGTCAGTTTCTCGGTGGAAACACAATGTCGGTCTTTCCTGTTGGAGCCTATCGTTGGTCTTTCTTTCCTATGGGGGAGCCTTCTGTGGTGTGTAATTGATGTCGGGTTGTACCCTGTGAGAAGGTCACCTGTCCCCCAACTCCACTCAAAAGAGATTTTCCCTTATTCAGTTTCACAGTAATTATAAAACATCTACAGTTAGTCGGCTTCTTTCCAATACGTGAAAATCATGTTATATTTCTGTGACCAAAAGTAGGTAAAGGCCGGAAACACTCTTCTCATTTTTCTCTTGTGAAACCCAGTGGGTGTTAAGTTGACCCCACACTCTGGACCCCTTGTCTTTGTATGGGATGTCTTATTTTTATGCAATATACTTGTCCAATTGTTGTCAGGTTTTCGTTTGTGTTTGGTTTTAACTATGTCTTTTTACTTCTGAATTCTTTTCAGACGCACCTGACTTAAACATCCTTATGACTCCTAATGCCACTTCTTACACATTTAAAATTCTCCCAGGCTTTTTTCTAACACTCAGTATTTCACCTTCGGCGCATATGGACTTCATTGTGTGTCCTCACATTGTCTCACCAGAATTTACCAAATGGCCCTGTTTTCCCCAGAAAGGAATGTGGTATTCACCACACACCAACCGGTGTGTGGATTTCATACGGAAGTGGATTTCATACGGAAGTGCAAAAATGAGCCGAGGACAAAATTCGGGATGCTGGCGGAAGTCCAGTGGGACAGAGAATCAGACCAGGATGGCCGCATTCACCCTAAATGTCTGTCAGGAGCGCGCGTCTCCAGGCTTCGCTTGGGTGTGGGCGCCGCGACCTGTCGGGCGGGCCCTTTACCGAGGCGTGTACGAGATCAAGAAACGACGCCCGCGAGGCCGTCCGAGGTCACAGAAGGCGTCTTGACGCACAGTCACAGGACCCGGAGCAGCTGATCCCGCCGGGTGGAGCGGGGCTTTCCGCGGGACACGTGAGGACCCGCTTGCCGGCCACGCCCCCAGCCCGGGACTGGGCACTGCCCGGGAACGACAGGCCGGCTCCGCCCCGCGCCCCGCCCCCGAGCATCTTCACCCCGGCAATTGGCGGGTGGGCCCTGGGATCGCAGCACTGATTGGCTGCTGGGAATGAACTGGCTCTACTAGTGGGTGCTTCGCTTGGGACTCCTGAGGGAGGCAAGTGCCAAGAGCTTGGACTCCGTGCCTGTTCCATCTGCGTGCGCAGGCATAGATCAGTGGGGAGACTGACAGGAAATCGATGGTGTGGGGGGCTATGCCATGTGAAGTTCCCTTAGGTGAAGATCTTCAAATTCCAGGCTAAGAGCATGAGGGCTCAAAACTCATCAGCCCTGAGGGACATCGAAGCTCGTCACCTTGAGGAAACGAACCCACCCGCATCCTTTTACCTGGGGGGAACCTGAAATCTCATCCTCCCAACAACCCCCCACAATGTTTAGACCCCAGCAAACACCGTGAAAAACACAATTCCCCTCAGCCTTAGGCAACCTCAAAGCCTTCATCTTGGGAAACCCAACCTATAGCACCTGTTGAACGACCAAATTCACAGAGTCGGATATCCGAAATGTCCTGGTCCTGGGACTCTTAGTCCTGTCTGCTTCAAAGGCCCCAGCTGCACTCAATGTCCGGGAACCTAGGAGAGCCCTCACAATTCATCAGCCTGGAAGATCCCCAACTCCCTCAACCTGAGCATTCTCAATGGCTTTCTACTGAAAGACATCAAATCTTGTCCCAAGAGAACACAAACACATCTGGCCTGAGGGACTCCAATTCAAGTAAGCCCAAGAGACCCTTGCCCTGTGAAGACAGAGCCTGCTTTTATGTGCTTCATACCCAGAGTTTCTCAGCATCCCCTGGTTGGATTCCAACAATACCTCTGTGAGAAATATGCATATACGGTCTCTGCAAGGGCATGCTGATGGTCAGTCTCACCCCATTACCAGAAGTAGGGGCCCCCGAGTTTCCCTTGGGCTTCTGTGGCCCCTCACCTCAGGGCTCCTGGCAGCCACTGACAGCCACATCCATCCTCCTGCCTTTTCCCCCTTTCCTGAAATGGGCCCAGCTACAGGAGAGCTATGTGTAGACTTTCTGCCACTTACACAGATCCTCATAGGGTCCCCACATCTCTCCCCTCTGGGTAATTAACCAGATGGGGAAGACAGATCTGGCTCTGGGAAGTGGTCTGCACTGTCAGCCCCCCCTCAGCACCTTCTCCACAACAGGCACCTTGGCCTCAGGGCTGGGAGACTCAGTGGGCCTTCGTGGTCCTGACAGCATGAGGCTTATGGGAGACATGAGGATAGGGTGTAAGCCTGAGGTGAGAAATTGGGGAAGGCAAAGCCAGCCTCTAAGTGGGATGTGATGGTGCGAGGAGCCTAGTGACAAGAAGCTGGTCACCAGAGGACCATAGACTCCTAGTCTGCACTGGTGGGTGATCCTCTCTGGGTAGGTACACAGAATGGCGTGTTCTGTCCTGTCTGGGACAAGAGCAACAACACCTGCTCTGTGTCAGGGGAGAGCTCGGAATGTGATCAGTGTTTGCTCTGGTATCAGGAAAGGATTGTGAGGGAGAGAAAATCTTCATTCTTGTTTCACAGAGACCACCCAGAGGTCTCAGTCGACACCCAGCACACAGGTAGAGCAGAAGATCCAGCTCAAAGTTCTGACTTGTATTCTGATGGAATCTATCATTTTCTCTGGGCCAACAATGCTTTCCATGACATTAACATACACTTCTCCAAGAAGAATGGACAGACATGGCAGACTGGAAGAAAATCTATTCCAGGAATGTGAAAAGGAACTATGGTGTGCTGAAGGCTACAGGTAACAGGAAGTACGAGGTACAGGTGAGCCTAGGAATAATGAAACTTCTGTATTAGCTTGGGTCGCTCTTAGGCAGTTTCATCTGCTTACAGTTTCCTTCTGTGTGGAGAACAGTCTGGCGGCAGGGGGGGGAATGTTGGTCTTTTGTGTCAGCCCAGGGCTGGCACTAACAATGCAGAGCTCAGGATGCCTTGCTCTCGGCTCTCCCAGCCCATCAGAGTGAGTCACTCTGGCACTGTGGTGCTTTGTTTCTCCTTCAAGATGTTCCCTTTTGGGATAATGACTTTATTTCTTTCCAGGACTCAGAACCCCTGAACCAGCATGTCCTTATCAGTGCAGGCAAGGCCATCAAACTGCAGGTGGATGACTCTGAGGATTCTGATGAAGAATGGACTCCAAGGCAGCAAGGAGAGTGGCCAAGAGAACTTAGAGTAACATCCTGAAACTTACCAGGGTTAAAATGTGAGCCGCATCTCAGTAGGTTACAAGGAGATGGAGGTTGCTTGTTTAACAAACAAGGTGCAAAACGGTATATTATATACTAAGGAGCTATTCACATAACATTTTTCAGTGTTTAAAATAATTATACATATAATTTATAAGATATATCCATATAGCCACAGACATACACATTAATAAGCAGTAAGTATACAATATCCTAAAGAGTGAATAAGATCCATTGAGAATAGTTATCATTAAAAGAGAAGGAGGGAGATCTGGCAGATGACTTGTCTGTGTCTCGGTGAAAATTTTCTTTGTATGTTTTTGAATTTTGAAATAGAAATTAAAAGATCCAAAGCCGCTGTGGCAGATGTTGAGATGAGATTGTACGGTTGTGGTTCTCCAGTAACATTCTTTTCTATTTGTGTAAAATGCTTCATTTTTAGAGGAAGATTAGTTTTGCTAAGTATGAACAATTAGAGGGCAGTTAAAGAAACCTCGGTTAACCTGTTATCCACCAAAGAGATGTCTAACAGTATTCTCATAGTAGTTCCGTGATTGGATTAAATGTCTTAGAAGAAGAAACAATGAAGATATGTAAAGATACACAATCCACTTATGTATATTTTATCATACCACATAATCTTCTTACCCCTAAATAAATCTTTGTCTTGACTAACAGAAACATTTTCCGACAGCTGTTGAGTCACCTTGATGTGTCCCACATGTCACAGACTGGAGACAGCACCACATATCTAAAATGAGTGCAGTCATAAAAGAGAAGTGAATAGCCCACTTCGTCTTCTGCACTCAGGAGAGTTTAGAAGAAGGTCCATCTGCCTGCACTGGAGAGAGCAACGTTGATTGGGTCTGCACTTTTCCCGTCTATGGATTTCTGATTTCTCGGGCTTGTTAAAAACGTGTAAGAGCTCTGAAACCCAGTACGTGGTTGTCCACAAAGGTTTGACATGAAAAGAGGGTTTACCGTACATGTACACATCCTATCTGGACTCAGTGAAAATCCACAACCCAATATATTTATTTATTTATTGCTATGTTTATCAACACTTACCATAAGTTGATCCTCCTCTAATTTTGAACTGTATGGTACAGTATTGGAAACCGTATGCACATTGAGTTACAACAGTTCCCTAGAACTTTGTCATCTTGCATGACTGAAACTCTAACCATTGAACAAACATTCTTCATTTTCTCTTTCTTCCAGCCCTTGGCAACTGCTATTCTATTCTGTTTCCATAAATTTAATTCCTTAAGTACTTTCCATAAGTGAAGTCTTGCAGTATTTGTCTTTTTGGTGATTGGTTTATTTTACTCAGGTTAGGGTAAGTTCCTGAAGGTTCATCCATGTGATAGTGTATGACGGGCTTTACTTCTGTGTTAAGGCTGAATAATATTCCATTGTATGTATTTTCTTTCTTCAATTATCCATCAATGGGCATTTAGGTTACTTTTACAACTTTGTTTATTCAAAATTTTGTATATCATTCCAATCTGTCTTGCTAGGTCATGTGGGAGTTCTATTTAGAATTTTTATAATGTTTTCTGCAGTAGCTGAATGATTTTACATTTCCACCAACATTGTCTAAGGGTTCCAGGATCTCCTCATTCTGGCCAATGCTTGTTATTGTCTGTTTGCTTGTTTGTTTGATTGCTTCTTTGTTTTTCTGGCCATCCTAATGGATAATATCTCATTGAGGCCCCACTTTGCATTTTCCTGATGATACGTGGTACTGATCATTTTAACATGCTCCTTGGCCATTTGTATATCTTCCTTGGAGAAATGTCTATTCAAATCCTTTTTCCTTGTTATTACCTCAGGCCTCCGTAGCAAAATGCTACAGAATGAGTGTCTTAAGGCATAGAAATTTGTATTCTTACAGTTCTGGAGCTTGGAAGTCTAAGATCAGGGTGTCACCCTGGTTAAATAATTTTCTTGGCTTAGAGGCAGTCTTCATCTCACCGTGAGCACACTCAGCCTCTTTGCCTGTGCATATTTCTGGAGAGACAGAAAGAGAGGCATCTCTCTCTTTTAATAAGGGCACTAATGCTATCCTGAGAGTCACATCTTAATGAACTTCTCTAACCCTAATTTACCTCCCAAAGGACCCATCTATATATATATATATATATATGTTCATGTTGGAGATTACAATTTCAGTATATTAATTGGGGATGGAGGGGCATAATTTTGTCAATAGCACTGTGTTTTTAATCAAGTAGTTTGTCTTTTTATTGTTGAGTTGTCTAACTTCTTTATATGTTCTGGATATCAAACTCTTACCGAATAAATATATGTTTAGCAAATATTTTCTCCAAATCTGTAGGTTGCCTTTCACTGTTTTTGTTTTGTTTTGTTTTGTTTTGTTTTGTTTTGTTTTGTTTTTCCCCCTTTGCTACAAAGAAGTTTGTAAGTTTAATTTGTGTATATTTGCTTTTGATTTTTGTGTTTTGGTATCATATCCAAGAAAGCATTTTCTGTTTTCCTCAAATAGTTTTATGATTTCTGGGTATACATTTAGCCTTTGGTCCATTTTGAGTTGATCTGTATATATGGTGCGAGATAGGGGTCCATCTTCATTCTTTCACATGTGGATAATCTGTTTCCCAGCACCTCTTGTGTAGTCTCTGCACATTTGGTGTGTTGTAGCTGCCAGCCCCCGATAGACACACGGACCACTAGAAATTGGTGAGTTATAGAAAACACACTCTTTATTCAGGCATCTGGGCCTGCCAAGGGTACACAGACCCCTAATTTGGGTCCCCAAACGAAGAGGTACAGGGTTTTTAAGCCCTAAACCCCTATTTTTCATCCTGTTTGAACACACAAGTCTATTTTTCTTCTTTTTACTAACTGTCAACCCACACGTCGGTTGTGCAAACAGGGCGCACAGAAGCAGAAAGCTTATCGTTAGAGCACTTTGTTAGCATGGGCGATAGCCAAACAATATTTTTCCACCCAGGTCATTTGGCCATATGCTCTAGAGGTTTTTATCCCCCTTTCCCTGGATGTATGAGTGTGACTTCATGCCAGTGTTATGCTGTTTTGATAATTTCAGGTTTGTAGTACGTTTTGAAATTAGGAAGTTTGACACCTTCAGTTTTGTTGTTCTTTCTGTTTGCTTTTTGGTGTTCTTTAGGAATCTGTATTAGGTTTAGGATGGCTTCTTCTGTTTCTCCCAAAAAACACTATTGGGATTTTGCTAGGGCTTACATTGGTGGCTTAAAGGGAGTGTCTATGGAAAGTAACCTCACATGGTGATCTGATCATACATTCCTTACTGGGCAGCTTATGGTGTGTAGATGTGTCTGGACCTCAGAACTTCTTTAGTAAAAGCTTTATCTTAGCCATAAGTAAACCCCGTTTATTGTTTCTGTGCATCTGGGTCAACACAGCTTTAAATTATCTCTTTCAGAAACCACAGATGCAAAACCATCCCCAAGAGAGCACATCAGTCTACTAATTCTTCTTTGCACTTTTATGTAATCTTACTTAAGTGCCCTTCTTAATTTCAAATGCTTAAAAGAGGATGCAGCTGTCATTCTGAGAAGCAATTTCTCTCAGCTTTCAATATTGTGCTTCTATACATAGCCTCTGTTTGGCTCAAATTAATTTTTATGAAAGTTCTCTACAGTTTTGACTTTCTTACATCAACATATTGAATCTTCAGGTTACTTTATGTAGCATGGGCATCTTAACAATATTAAGTGTACCGATTCATGATCATAGAATACCCTTACTTGTGTCTTTTTAGATTTGTTTTTATCAATGTTTTGCATTTTCAGTGTACAAATGTTTCTGGTTTATTTTAATTACTTCATTTTTTGGTAGTGCAATGGTAAACAGTATTATTTTCTTAATTTCCCTTTTAGATTTTTCATTGTTAGTGCATAGACGTGCAACTGATTTCTGAGTGTTGTACTCTAAAAGATTTCTGAATTTATTAATTACTTCTAATAGGGTGTTTGTTTGTTTGTTTGTTTGTCTGTTTGTTTGTTTGTTTGGGAATCTTTAGAATTTTCTACGCATAAGATCATGTCATCTGAGAACTGACATGATTTTGTTCTTGTTTTCCAAATTGACTGACATTTTATTTTTTATTTTTGCCTAATGCTTCCAGTATGTGTTTGCTGTGTCAAGTTACCTGATGCTGACAGGCCAAAGAGGCTGACCGCTGCATCATTACATCAAGAAATTATTAAGGGAACTTACATACGAGGTGTGTCTTAGGTGTAGATACGACAAGATGCACGTGCTCAACGCCATGTGACAGGTGCTAAGGAGTTATATAGAATGCGGCAACATGAATTGGAGTACAGGGTGCAACCAAAGATAAAGGGGAAATGCTTCACATGCTTGCCTGGGGAAGGACAGTGGTCTGTTCCAGAAACCAGCATGGGGAGGGAGGTGTCTATGAGACTCTCTCTGGGGATTTAAGAAAAGCAACCTCTGTTGTGGCTTAGATGCAGCTGGATCCAGTTTGTGGGTCCCACAGCAGACACATCATGGAACAGTTGCTCCTCCACAATGGTGAGTAAAAGGGGCTAAGCATGGGCATCTTTGACCTGTTCTGGATCTTAGCAGAAACACTTTCAGAATCTTGGTGAGCATAATGTTCAAAGAGAAATTCTTGTATGTGACCTTCTTTATATTGGGGTACTTTCCTTCTATTTTTATTTTGTTGATATCACACACACACACACACACACACACACACACAGACTCACACACACACACATATATCAGAAAAGGCCAACTTATTTTTTAACTAAATGTAATAGATACCTTATGAGCATAGGATGAAGAATAGATGAGGCTTTGCCTATTTTTCTTAGCATTTATAAAAATTAGTTGATGCCCTGAATAGAAGAACAGGGCTTAATGATTCTTCAGAAATCATTTTCCAATGACATTTGGGTTCCTTGTACTCGACACTCTCTGAGGCAGAATTCCCTATCTCTGACAAGATCTTGAAAACATTTACCATCCAAACAATGATTTCTCTTTACCTTTTTGTCAGAGCTTCTTGGGTGGCCTTGAGTGGAGGTCAGTGAACAATAGAATGTGAGTATTTCCCAAATCCCGTTGACAGTAAAGTCTTTGTCACGGATGCAAAATCAGAGAAGATGAGAAAAATGCAGAATACCCTAGGAATTGCTGCCTTTCTTTTGTGATCTCTCCAACACAGTAGCTGATTTAACCATCTTTTAATATTTAATACAACAGCAACAATAGGAGGCATCATTTGTTTTATTTTTATTATATTTCACACTCTAAAGAATTTTACGTGCATAAACTTGCTCACAGCCCTGTGTGTGTGTGTGTGGGGGTACTATAACTGTCACAATTTGTAGATGAGAAAATTGAGGTGTCAGTGGCACAAAAAAATCAGATTCCCTGAGATTACAACATAAGTATTAGTGTGGCTGAGTCCACAGTTTCTTCAGTGAGCCATGTACAAACTCACTGAAACTCTCATAGATTTATTAAAGTCTATCCTGTCTTACCCACATGCATTTACATTCTTCATCTGACAGATGATCTCAACTTCAGTTCTTTTCTGTTATGTTAAAGTGAGAGGTGCACAAGTCCCTCTGACTAGGTGAAGCTTACTGTGATATACAAGCATTTTATAAAGTGGGTGGACCCAGATGAAGGAGCATATGGGACTTTAGCCACAGAGCCTAGAGCTCTGAGACAGGGAAGCCTCTCCCATCTCTGAAGAGCTGTAAGGTTGGTGATTGAGACATCACAGATGATATAAGACTCAAGAACTTTACATCAGTCACGTGCTCGGAATTCATGTCTCCGGAACTGATTTCAAATGCTTGTACCTGTAGGTGGAAGTAAGAGCTTCTTTCACTGAGCTCCAGTTGGGTGACTTTCATGTGGTTTGGAATCATTTGTTCAGCCAGTCTACACTGCACGGCGAGCTCTTTGAGAGGATGCTTCCCACCTGATCTTTTTCATATGTCCCAGGCCATTTTCAGGCCTGAAGCCCTTGAAGGCCTTTTGAATGTTTTCAGAATGAGTGATTTCCACAGGAGAAACTAAAACAGACGTTCAATAAATGCTGACGATAATATCTGTGAGTAAAATATGGAGATGGCTGAGTGGATAAATGTACAGCAGGATTGTAATCTTACAGTTGTAGATGTTTAATAGCTCACAGGACACTTTGGTAAACAATATTACAGGTCATGTTCACTATCGCAATGGTAGAGAATTCGTATGTTATTGACTGGGGAACTAGCTGGTGGAACAACCTTATTCAGACGGAGTGACAGGAACCAGCTCATCAAATTACAAACATTCTTTCCAAGATAAAGCAGTATGAAAATTTTAGCAATATTTTTGTTGTTGTTATCTAGATATGTTTCTGCCACCCAGTTATTTGCTCTATTCGCAGGACACTGCCACTCACTCTTACAGAGAAAGTCGAAAGGAAAGAGCCTTAGGGCATGGCTTGTAGACTTGGATTCACTACCTACCTAGGTCCTTTCTTTCCCTATACACTTCATAGTCCCCAGTTACTTTCAAATGTTATTGAAGTACTAATTAAAGTTATGCATGTGAAAACACATCATAAGCTTTAAAGTATTAAAGTAGTACATGTTATATGTTAACATGTGGCACTAATTTAGAAGGCAATGCCCATGGCTCCATTAAGTAATGAACCAAGTTTGTAAAAAGTGGCAAATTTGCTGAAGGGTGTGGCTTTGAACAGGCTCAGAAACCACTGTCCTCTCTTGGAGAAGCAGGTGCCCCTAAACAGCACTCCAATGAACATCGGTGAAGGGAAAATAATTTGGGGACTTTCATTCCTCTAAGTCCTCTGAAAAAGATGATAGTATGGCCTGGGTATTTGGGATGAACTGTGACTAGCGGTGGGTTTAAGGTGAGACCTGAAAGCACTAGGGCTTTGGACAAAGCTTATAAATTCTCAGAGTGACCCAAAACTAATCTGTGTTCTCAAGAAAAGGACACCACGTCCTTGTTTAAAAGCATTAAATTGATTTGAAAAGGATTGCCATGGGCAAATTGTCCTAAAAATCCACGAGTGATAACAAATTGTCCTAAAAATCCACGAGGGACCTTTCTTTCTTGGTATCGCATGCCCATGTCTTGGTTCAATGCCCAACACATGATTTGCCCTCCACAGGTATTTTCTGAAGAGTGAATACGTGGATGAAACAGTTTGTAAATGGAAAGGTTGGAAAGTTAAACCTGATCATAGCAAGAGTCATAAACTAAAACTGAAGCAGCCATGTGTAGTCAATGTGGAATCCTAGTCTCTCTTGACCAGTAGTTAAGGAGAGAAAACAAACAAACCAACAAACAAACAAAACGGAGCATACAGAAAGGTAGGTGAAAGTTTGATGGGAAGAGATTTCATGTTTTCTGACAAAAGAAGGACTAGCACTTCCTACCCTCTAACATCATTCACCTATCTTTTTCCATCTTAGAACTCAGGAAAAGGCGATTGAAGTGAAGATGTATATCATCTGAGTAAGATGTATATCCTCTGAGTGTACCAAGAGTTCAGTGAGAACTCAGGAGAAAGGGGATTGAAGCTAAGGTCGACATCTTCTGAAAAATGATGGGCACGCATAACAAGAGTTCAGTGAGCCCCAGGATGATGGCTACCTGTGTAAGTGACACTCAGAGAAAGTCCATTAGGTCTTGATACTATTCTTTAATTGAGTCGCTTGGCCCCCGTCATCTCTCCCTCCGATGATGTGTGGTAGCGGATTGAGTCTCAATGAAATGAGCAAAATGAGCTGTGCCTGAAACTCTCACGTGAAGGGACATGCATGACACCTTTTCTAATCTCTGTTACTCTTGCCTCCAGATTGTGAAACGTGTCAGAACTTCATCGTCGACAATCGTACTGCCCATGGACCCTCACCCACATTTATATATAATGTGAGATGAACGTGAGTCATCATCAACACTCAGCCCTCAGTCTGTATCCTGACCTGAGAAGCGAACCATTGGGCATCGCCAAGGTGGGGCTCAGTGTGGAAGGAGGTATCTGATCTCCCACTGGGTCTTCTCCTTGGCCCCTAGGATGGCCAGGTCCCACAGGATGAACAGGTGGCCAACCGTGGATACTCCTGGCTTATGAGAATGAATGACTCATTCCCCTGTCTTTGGGCTTTTTACTTCACCTCCGTGGACTGGCAGGCCCTCACTCCCTACAGGGAACGTACGTAGATGGTGATAATGTGGTACTTCCGTACACAGAGTGGATTCTGCAAGGACACTGTGCTCCTGCTTAAAGATCAGAGGTTGAGGGGAAGCTCAGTGGGACAGACCCACAGGAGGGGCTCCTGCCCCTGGGCTCCTTCTTGAGTGGCAAGCTGACTCAGATGTGTACATGGTAAGTAAGAAGCACGTCATGTGGGCATAGCTGTCAGTGGAATTCTTGCAGGCTGAAGTGCTTGATGCCAGTAGAGTTGAATGCTTCTTCTAACTGCCATTTCTCCACACACAAAAATAGCCTTTAACTTCTTTTCTTGATCCTAAGATCACAAAAATGAGAAACTGATATGTGTATGTTGATGGGAAGGATGAGTCTGGGCCATCTTGATGTGGTAAGGCAAATAAGTGTAAGGGTTCCAGAGGACAATCTTCTCTGACAAGCCCATATCCCTTTTCTTCTCATTGTGCTTCCCTCAGTGGTTCCCCCAAGCCTCTGTTTATTTCTTTTCTCCACATTCACTGTTCTTTTCTATCAAGGAGCATTTTGGACATTAAGGAGTTAAAATATGATATATGTTCTCAAAATAGAAATCTCTATGCTAGATAAAATTGGGCAATTGTGGAAACCCTGGATTCGCACTTTATGAAACAGACATTTGTTTAGCTCTTACTGTGTTTCAGGTAGACAGTGGAATCCATTTTATTATCCAGAGCTTAAAACCCATGTCCTTGTGTGGGACTCCTGGCAAACAGACTGACAAAAATGATTTTAGAAACACTTAGGTATAAGTTACCTATTTTGTAAGAAGGGCACAGGGCCAAGATCACCTAAAACAATGGACTTTTAACCTGTGAGGACAGCAAAACACCTTGGCCTCATTCCAACTAGAACTGGGTTGTGAAGCCTGTAGTAGAAGGAGGTACAGGATGTTTTGTGGCCCTGCCCTGTTCTGTTTTACCAGGGGTTAGAGAAGGAGAATGGACTGTGATTGTTCTGTGTTATTGTGCTAAGAAGGAGACCAGGGACAAGGGGAAACTCTTTAGGCAGGATGAGCACCATGAGCAGTACGTGGAGAGACGAGAGTTCACAGGACATTGCAAAGGAGGTTTAGGCATGGATAAAAGGTTCCTCAGGAATGTTGCGGGCAGTGGGCGACATCAGGGCATGAAGGCCATGGGCATCGGGTGATGAGCCAGACATGGATTTGACAGGTGGGGAAACTTACCCCTGTGGTTTTCTCTCCTCCCACCTGTCTCAACCCAGGTATGAGAACAGTTCCTGGGATGATGAAGAGTAGAACCTGTTGGTCTTTCATGGTCACAGGCAGATATTCTACCAAACCCGCTTGCACGTTAGGCCAAAGGTATAAACTGCTGGTCTCCTATGGGAACAAGTATGGTCAGAGCTGGATATCAAGTGGGGCAGCAAGTGGAAGAAACAATGCATGTCAAGGGTAGGTGAGGTCCACTGTTCTTCTTCAGTGGAGAGTAATCCTTGGAAATGGTCATGGCCCAACACTTGGATAGAGTAAAATTTAGTCTAAAGTTAGTAAAATTTCAAATTAGATGCTTCAGAAATTAAGGATTTATTTCTTATGCCTTTGACACTTAGGAACAAATTTTATGATTATTTTTAGTTCTGACTTTTTAAATATTTTATGCATAAACTATTTAACAAAACACACAGTGTGGAAAGGCTTAGAGGCAAACAAACAATGAATGGACAAAGAGCAAAAATAAGTTTTTGAGCACTTGTCATCTTTGTCACCAAAGCAGATTTTTCTGAAATTTACTGCTGTTTCCTTTTCTTTTCCTTCATGTTTCTAAATGAAATATGTGTGTTAATAAGCATTCACTGACAATTTTAGTTAATTTTAATGTGAGTTTCTGTTCTGTGCTACACAGGGTTCCTGGAGCACTCTTGAGCACCTCAAGGTGAAGGAGGAAAGTATGTCATCAGGCAGACAGTGCCCCAGAGTAAGTGTGAGGGCAGGATGTGTAGCAGACCCCCTGGGAGGGCTCCCTCAAGAGAACATTTACAGAAACCGGTGGGCAAGGCATCCAGTAGATTTAGAAAGAGGTGTTTTGTTTCAAGACTGGCTACAGACCACCCCCTTCTCAGCATGAAGGGTAAGGAAGGTGGTGGGAGGGATGCCTCATAGCCTGGAATGTAGAGCCCATGTTCCAGCAAAGTAACCGAGGAGACTTTCCTATGTGATGTGGGACAGTCGTGCTGTTTTCAGCTGTAGTGGCATGGTCTCCTGTCCAAGATTGTGCTTTGTGAATTTTTGCAAAATAGGCTGCAATGGGAAATCCCCTGTCTCCAGGTGACAGAGGATGGCAGACTGGATGAAGATGGATGGGAATCAGGGATATAGGAAGTAAAATTGCAGCTATCTTGTACAACACGACTGCTCATTGTATTTGGAGTGGGCTAACACCGAATGTAATACGTCAAGTATGACTACTTTGTGTGAGGCTACTTTACGACCTGTGGAAGACAGAGAGAAACAATTCATGACACTGGTAGAGCAGAGGGAGTGACAGTCCTTTAGACCAGGGGTTCCAAACTGTTTTAGTGCCAGGGCTCAGTGCGCCAAGGAGTATCTAATGCCTTATGATCTGGGGTGGAGCTGAGGCGATGATTCTAGTGCTGGAGCTTGGCTGCAAATACAGAAGAAGCTTCCCTGGCTCACCCTCTGCCCGCCTCCAGCTGCGTGTCCCGGTTCCTAACTGGCCATGGACAAGTACCAGTCTATACCCTGGCGGTTGGAGACTCTGCTATATAATCTGTCACCGAGATAATAAAGCAAACTGAGGCAAGCTTAAGTCACCAGAAATGGAGTTTCTTCATGAGAGCAGAGAAATTTGCAACCAAGTAAATTTGAAAATCTCATTGGCTTTCCTCGTGAATCTGCATTACAAGGGTGTTGTGAAACATTGTACGAAAGAGATGGTTTTTATAAGGAAGAAAGGTGGGACAAGGAAGCTCTTGGCAAAAGAAAGGTGAAGATTATTCTTGGGCAGGGACAGCTTTTATGATGGGCGGGTAAGTTTTTATTGTGTAGATTTGCCTCTCTTTTTTATGGGATTGAAATGAAGTGGGCCCTCAGAGCACCTCATTGGTACTGTTTGATAGAGATTAAGTTTCTTGGAGAGGTTGAAACTAATTCAAGATGGGGTCCAGAATCTAGGTTTGGTTTCAAGGAAATTAGTATGTGTGGCATTAATTTGGGGGCCTGTCAGTTTTTGTTGTTTTTGTTGCTTTGTTGTTGTTGTTGTTGTTGTTGTTGTTGTTGTTGTTCTCTCTATTTTCCTAATATGACTTGGAAGATACTTGCCTGTGGGGAAAAGTTACTGAAGTCCCATCTCCACGAAGAACAAAACTGCCTCAGATGCAACTTAAAAATCTGTAGTCTGGGCCTGAGGTAGAAAAGGCCCTCCACTGGGCCTTCCGGGTTTTTAAAAAAGATACAGTGAATAAAAATGGAATGACAAGATAGACTGTAGAGGAACAAAAGAATGTAGATGGAGAGGAACACTTTGTGGAAATCAGAGCTTGCATTCTTAACAAAAGAAGAGTAATTAGTGAGCAGGTCCTATCAGGAGATCAAGCATATGGCCCGCAAGCAGGCTTGTCAACATCTACCCTGAACAAAAGGTTCTCTTTTAGCATAACCCAAGCCATAGATCCTTCTGCTCCCTGGCCATCTCCTGTTCTCTGGCACTCACCAGTCAGTAATTGCTCAGCTAGCATGTGGAACGCAGTCATCTCTCTCAGAGCCCTCCAGGAACACCTGCAATAAAACAGGCCCAGTCAGAGGAACCCTACCCAGAGGGTCGGAGTCAGCAGCAGGAGCAGCATACTGACTCACACAGCTGGAATGACATGCTGAAGGACAAGAGATCAAAGAACGGTCCAAATCTATGTTTGAAAGGATCGGGCAAAGAAAGATTTCTAGGGCCTTTTCTAAACCACACAACAGACAAATGGAGGGCTCTAAAGAGTGAGAGAGAATAATGGAGGCAGAGCTCAGCACAGGCCACAAAGTGTATCCAGGGAGTTATTTGTGGGAGTAGGAAAATCAAGAATGTAAGATTCTAATGAAAAGGATGCTGGCCAGGCTTTGATGATGGGTCATATCTTACCAAACCACTGCAGACACTCAGGGAAGAAGCGCTTGGTTGGCATGGAGTGGGAGCAGGACTTCAGTGTGAGGTCCCATCTCTTCAGACACAAGAGGACACACTTAGGAGAGTAGCCCTTTGTTTGCAGAGAGTGTTGGTGCAGCTTTACACAGAAGTCACATCTCAGCAGACACCAGAAGGTGCACACAGGGAAGAAGCTCTCTGTGAGTGTGTCATTAGCAAAAAAATTGCACCTTGACAGTCCCAGGACAAATGTAGCCACCACTGCCTTGATACCCCAGCTCTAAGTGGAGTCAGGGAGGGCCTCCTGACTTCTTAACCTCTACAAAAGTAAATGAGTGAAAAAGTAACTGGTTAACAATTCCTCCACTTTCTTGTCAAGAGACAAGTTAGACAAGTCATTCTTACTTGCTAGAGGGATATCACCACCGATCTCCATTATATTCCTTTTCCTCTTGCTCTTCTAAATTTAGTCTCCATACAAATCTGAAGCCCACAATCCTTAGCACCCTATTATCAGGGAAAACAAAGGGATCCAGGAGGGCCACAGAGAACTTCTACCTTCAGCCATAGAGTCTCAGCCCCTGGAAAGGCATAAGCCTGGAGTCAATCTCATTAGGGTACTGCCCAGGTTGATAAGTCTAGGATTTTAGAAAGACTTTTCAGGAATAGGAATTTCCTGAACTCCTAGCAAGCATGGACTTTTCTGCCCATAGGCACCCCATTCTCCTTACTCTGCTTCTCTTGGCTCCTCTTCTGGTTTCCTTCAAGTTAGAGCCTGGGTGCAGGGTGAGCATATATGTAACTGTGTGCCTGGCTCAGTCTGGGGCACCAGGTCTTCCTCACTCTCCATGCTGTTTCTTCTTTGTCAGCATCTCATGGTGTACAGCATATTGACTCCAGATGGCCCACAGGGGGTTTGACTCACAGCTTTGCCCTTAACAGTTATTTGACCTGTGGCAAGATACCCTACTTCTCCGTGTCTGTGTTCTAATCTATGACATGGGAATGACAAGCGGACCTTTGGTCTGATGGTCAAAGCTGAGTCAGCACAGGCAGAATCCAAAACAGACGATGGGTGAGAACCCAGGCGTCTTCTTCAAAAGCTTCCAGCACCCGCGTATTCCAGGTCTTCAGTGCTGGACAAAAGAATGTAGATGGAGGGTAAGGGCCTTGGAGCCTAGATGTTCAGAGGATGCAGACACACTGCTTTCTCTACATAGACTCAGCTGCCGTGTAAAGGAATTGTGAGGTCAGGGAGGTAAGCTGCATGCATGTACCTCCCTCCCGGCCAGTGTTCTTCCCACTGAGCCTGGGCTTGCTTAGAGCTTCCTTCCACAAAGGCTGTACTGAGGGTAATCTGTGAGGGAGGACCTCACCCACTCCTGCTATGAGCTGTCTTTGGGGACAGCCACAAGTGTGCCTCTGAGCCCCTGTATGGCCTCATCTGCATAGGTGTTCGCAAAGTCCCCAACACAGCAGCTTCTCTAATGGCCTTTCTTGTACCTGGGCCCACAGAGGTTTTATTGCAGTACTGTCATCATCCCAACATTTTAGTTATTGTATCTTTAAGCTTGCATCTATTAGGCAAAGTCCGATGGGACACTAGACATGCTATGAGAAAAGCAGCCATACATAATGATGGACATTCTTGGCCGCCCACTCTCAGATATTGTCTACAATGGCTCAGAAGCACAGAATCCCTAGACCCACTCTTCACCAGCCCTGTGCTCCTCCATAGGCATGGGGAAGGTTCTGAGTGAAGCTTGCCAGCCATGCTGGCCCAGATGACTCAGCTGGCCTAAAAGGACTCTTAACCTAGGCCTAAATATTCAGTGCTCACTGAGTTTAAATGAAGCCTAGAGAATAGGTCTGGCCCTACCCAGCCATGGGGAGAAATGACAAATGGCCAACTGTATGTCTAGTCTAGGCACCTGAGCAGATTTCTAACAGGCTAAATGAGTATGAGTCAGATCCTTGGTCTAGAATTTAGGGACGTGCTCAAGGAGGTGTACCTTAGGTTCAAAAACAAAGTGACCATTTATCTCAGTCCTGTTAATGGACCTGGGACTTTCTGTGCCCATCCTACAAATCATAGGTGGCAGTGACACCTGCCTCAGGAGGTGCAGTGCAGGTTAAGAAAGGCTGTCTGTTACTGAGAGCATTCCCCCGACAGTGATTTGCATCAGTCGACCAGATGGATTGGCGAGACACGTGACCTACCTGCGTTTAGCATCTGTGAAAAGGAAACAGTGATTTTGGCCCACCTGGGTGTGGAAGGACAAAGTAAATAAGTCATGAGAAGGTGATAATGCATTTTTTTAAACAATGACAGATGTAAACCCAGACCCATCTGATCAGAGAACCCACACTCTGCTAGGAGAGGTATCCTATAAATAAAAATTCTGTTGAACTCTATTGCTGGACCTGCTACACTTGGGACGCCCACCACTTGGTGAATGAAGACTTAGTATGAGCCCTTTGATCCCAAGACAGAAATATCAAGACTCAGACAAAGGCAGGGGTGCAACGCCCATATTCCCAGTAAGGGCACAGTGCAGGTGTTTCTGAACATTTCAAATGGTAACATGTAACGAACCCATCATCACTCTCATGGGGACTGGGGCCCTTGTCAGGGTCTTCCCTCAGGCCGGCAGGTAGCAGGTGTTCCAGCTGAACTCCACTTAATGATCTCAAATGCCTTACTAAGGACAGAGACACTCGTTCTTTGAACTAAGTTAGGGGGAGCCTGACAAGAGGTTGGGGGAATGGCTCAAGGGTGGGACACAGTAGCATCTGTGTGCCTCACCCCTCATGACCAGCAGGATCCTTCTCATTGCAGCAGCCCCCTGACTACTGCCAGATACGCTGTGCTGGGATTCTGGTAGATTAGCCAACACAGCTGCAGCCCCTTCTCCCAGGCCTACCATCAGCTGCTCCAGGACCCCACTGCTCCAGGATCCACATGCAGGGATGCCTGGCTCCTGGGTGTGTGGTCCATAATTTTGTGCTGAACCCTGTCCCAGCAGAGGCAGGAGTCTGATGGTCAGGGATTAGGCTATGCTTGGCCTTAGTTTGGGGTATGTGTGGGTCAGGCAAGGGAGCAGTGTGACCTGTTGGTTGCTTGTCTGCTTTGTTCACCCACCAGTGACTCCAGGGGGCTTGCGCGGGATAGAGAGTGGTGGGGCCCAGGGCAGAATTCTACTGGCTCTGGGCTGAGAGAGGATCTTGGGGAGGTGAAGCATGGCCAGCGAGGGTCAGGGAGGCTTCTGTGCCTGCTTGTTTTGCTGGCCTTTGGTGAGCCCAGGGGAGCACACCTTTGAGAGGGCAGGTATGCATGGTGCGGTACCTACTCACTGCCCCTCAGCTATTTGGGACTGTGGTGGTTGAGACACAGCCATAGTGGGAGGAAGCCGTAGGAACCCCTTCTTAATCCCTTTTACAAAGGGTGTTACCAACGATCACAGGGGGTTCAGCGGCCGGAAATTGTGCTCATGCTCATATCCCTTCTCATCCTCCACACAGTTCCACTTATTACACACGTGTTGCAAGGTGAGGTCAGAGCCATCTAGGGAGGGCCCAATGTGGTGTTTTTCTCAGGCAGTGATCAAGGACTGCAAAAGTGACCAGGGCTCTGGCAGCTCACCAGGACTGCGACTCACACAACCAGGATCATGTCACCGAAGTGGGATCAGCTCCCTGCCCTGCCACCAGCCACTTTGGCCCCAGTGATATATGGTTCTGGAAAGTGCAACTCATGGCCAGCTCTCCTGCATCTACACCTTTTTTTCCCGTCTCCTCTCCTCTCCCTTAAAAAGCAAAGACTCGACAAAGGTGTGTGTGCATGTGTGTGAGCGTGTGCCTACTTATACTTATACCCATCTGCACACCCACCTTGACACACTGAGAGATGGAGAGCTGGTCTGAGGTCCGTGAGCCAAGTTCCCTGTGTTCACCCTCCCAAGGGAGTGTGGACACCTACAGTTGCACACAGCTCACATTCCCAGCCCTGGCAAGGGCACACAGCACCCACAGCCACACCCACAGGGACCCAGAACTCCTGCCTCTTCTACAGTCACCACACAAACACCCAGGAACACGTCTTCACTCAGCCTCATCCACCCAGCTGTGCCTGTCCAGCCGGCAGCTTCAGACATGTTTCCTTCAGAGGTCCGGCAGCAAGTTTGTCAGAGGCAAGCCTAATAGTCTGAGGTATTGTCAATCAGGCAAATGTTGGCTTCATAAAATGAGTTAGAGACACTCCCTCCTTATCAGTTGTTTTAAATTGTTTGGGAACATAATGGGTTTAGACTTTATTTGATTGCTTTATAATGTTCACCTGTAAAGCCACCTGATCAAGGCCTTTGTCGGAAGTTTTCTGATTACAGTCAATTTCATTAGTATTTATTTATTTGGCCTAATTTCTTGCTTTTTCTGAATCTTTCTTTGAAAGTTATGTGTTTCTAAGGGATTTATTTATTTCTTCGAGGTTATCTAATTTGTTGGCATATACTTGTTCATAGTAGTTTTCTTATAAAACATTGTGTTTTTGTAGGGGGAGTTGTCAGTTCTCTTTCATTTCTATTTTTATTTATTTGAGTCTTCTCTTCTTCATGATGATTCTGACTAAAGTCTTCTGAATTTTGTTTATCTTTTCAAAGAACCGATGACTCCGGCTTTCATTTATCTCTTCTGTTGGTTTTTAGATGCTAATTTGATTTTTTTTTTCCCACCCTGATCTTCATATTCTCTTTCTTCTAATCACTTTGGACTTTTCCCTTCAGTTAATTTAGGTTAAGAGGTAACCCTATTTTTGAATTTCTTTGAGGTGGGCCTGTATTGTCATACATTTTCCTCTTTAATTGCTTTGTACTGTAAACTTTAAGCTGCAGTGTTTTCTTGTTTTCATTTGTCTCAAGATGTATTGTGATTTCTTCCTAACTCGTGTATTAGTGAGTAGCACTTCTTTTGGTTTCCACGTGTTTGTGTGTTTTCTAGTTTTCTCTTTGTAATTAATTCCTAGTTTCATGCCAATGTGACTGGAGAAAACTGTTGATATAATTTCAATTTCACATTTCTCAAAACTCGTTTTGTGGTGTAACATGTTGTCTATCTTGAAGATGCTGTGTGCCCTTACAAAGAATGTATATTCTGCTTCTTTTCAGTAAAATATTCTGAAAATACCAATTAAGTCTGTTTGGCTAAGGCATTATTTATGGCCACATTTTTCTTTTCACATCATTTGTGGATTTTGTGTCTTATTATTATTGTTTAACTCTTGACTCCAGCTTTATGTCTAGCAATTTTAGCTTTGCGTATTTAGGTGCTTCTTTTTGGGTAGGTACATACTTTCAAGAGTTAAAATCTCTGGTTGTATAGACCCCTTTATCAATATAAAGTATCCTTTTTCTTTTCTTGTCTCTTGTTATAGTGTTTGCATTAAAGTTTATTTTTCTTGATACAGGTATTGCTATCCTGGCTTATCTTTTTTCAACTTTCATTTGCAAAATAGTTTTCCATTGATTTATTCTTATTCTGTGTTTCTTGTTGTCTGAAGTGGGTCATTTGTAGGCAGTATATATATATATATATATGGGTTTTATTTATTTTATTTTTTATCCACATAGTTTAATTGGAACATTTGTTTTTGTTTTTTAATTTCAAGTAATTCTGTAGCTTTCTTTCTGATTATTTTTCTGTAGTTCTCAGAGTTTTTTTTTAATAATTTGCTCTTTTCTCTTGAGTATCAATGACACTCATTAGTGCTGTGCTTGGGTTTATTTCTCTTTATTTCTTGCATTTCTCTTCAGATCATTGGTTTGTAATTACCATGTGGTTCTCCTATTTCAAACTATGTTTGTAGCAGTCTGTTTTAAGTTGATTTAAGTTTTAAGTTGTTTTAAGTCATTTAAGTTTAATCACATTTTAAAATAGTCCAAATTTTACTCATTTTTTTATGTTCAAGTTTTTCTTATTATTTTTTACATATCATGTATGTATGTTTTCTGTATCATTTATTTTACATTGTAATTTTGCAAGATTTTTGCTTTTGTCTTTTGATGTCTGTACTAGGTTTATAGTTTGTTTGCCCTGTCTTTTTACTATTTGCATTTGTTAGTAAGATTTTTTCTTTTCTTTATTTCCTTTTTACTATTTTTGATGTTGTTTTATTTTCAAAAGTTGTTTAATGTTTTTTGTAAAACTCATATTTTTTTTGGTTCTCATTTAGTGATGATAAACTTATAGATTTTTATCTTTACTTCTTCAGTTCTAAATGATAAGTTTAATGGACAGTGCAATCCTGATTATAAGTTTTTTGCTTTTCATCACTGAATATTTCCTAGCAATCCCTTCTGACTTGAAAATTTTCAATTGAAAAATCAACTGACAGTCTAATGTGAGTTCCCTTCAAGATAAATAGCTGCCCATGTCATATTACTGTTAAGAAAATCTCTCGACCTTTAACATTTGGCATTTTAATTAGGATGTGTTTTGTTATGGGCCTGTTTAGGTTCATTTAGTTTGAGACTCTGAGCTTTTAGACTTGTGCACCTCTTTCCTTAACCAGAGTAGTGACGTTTTCAGTCATTATTTCTTCATATAGGTTTTCAACTCCTTGCTCTCTCTTCTACTTCCAGTATCCCTGTGTTGTGAATATCGGTATGCTTCATGCTATCCCGGAAACCCCTTAGACTAGCTGTACATATTTTGCTACATTGTAATTTTTTCTGTTCTAATTGATTGCTTTTCACTATCCTGTTTTTCAAATTTATAATTTTATCATCCTTTTTATGTGAATGCTATTTCCTGCTAGTGCATTTATTTTACTAAAGTGACTGTCCTGATGTTTTAGGCATACTGTAGAGCACTGAGATATGTGGCACAAATCCATACAACTGACATGCAACACAGGGAGGTGGCCAAAAGAGGAAATGATGCAAATGTCCTAAATAAAAAATCAGGAGAAAATTTCAGAGAAATAACTAAATGAAATAAGCCAGCAACCAGTTCAAAACAGTTCAAATCACTGGTTGTAGGAA
This sequence comes from Cynopterus sphinx, assembly GCA_030015415.1. Classification (NCBI taxonomy): domain Eukaryota; kingdom Metazoa; phylum Chordata; class Mammalia; order Chiroptera; family Pteropodidae; genus Cynopterus; species Cynopterus sphinx. The sequence goes on along the minus strand of JAKZJJ010000056.1, from coordinate 64,612 downwards.
TGCTCAAAACAGAAGAGCAACAAAAAGTTGGTAAACAAAAGAAAAAATAAAACAAAATAAAACAACAAACAGCCATAAAAAAAACTAGTCATAAATTAAAATTTAAATGCTATGATTGAAATGTACAAAACCTTAGAAGGAGTCACAGCAGACGAGGTAAAGCAGAGGATTAAATTACTGATTAAAAAACAAGATAGCAAAAACAGCAAATCAGATTAGCAACAACAACAACAACAACAACAACAACAACAACAAACAGAAAAACAGATTTTAAATAAGAAGTATAGTATCAGAGCCTCTGGGAAAACATCAATTATGAAAACAATCTCATCTTAGAAGTACTAGAGGAAAAAATGAAAGAGAGAAAAAATCTAATGACCAATTGAAAAAAAATTACAGAAAACTTTTCTAACCTGCTGAAGGAAATAGATGTCCAAGAAGCAAAGTCACAAACAGAATGAACCCAAAGAGGTTAATACCACGAAACGTCCAAATTAAAACACCAAGGATTAAGACACAGAGAAAATCTTAAAAGCATCAAAGAAAAATAATTATGGACCTAGAGGAAACTCCCATTGAACTGTCACGTCAGCTAAATTTTCACAGAATCTGTGCAGAATTAATTGGCAGAAAATATTTAAAGTGTATATGACTCTACTCAGCAAAACTATCATGTTAAATCAGACACACACACACACATACACACATAAAAACACAAACATAGGAACTAAAATGTTTATTAATAACAAATCAGTGTTACAAGGAATGTTAGAGGAGTTCTCTAAGAAAAATAAAAAGTCAACAATTAATAATAAAATTAATGACTACATATCAATAAACTATTTTTTCAAATAAATAAAAGATTACAAGCTCCAAACAAAAGATACAATGGCTGAATAAATATGAAAACAAGACCTTTATGTAAGCTGCCTGTAGGAGACTCACTTCAGGTCAAAAGACACACATAGACAAAAAGAAAAAAAAAAAAAAAGGCAAAAAGGATACATTATTAAAATGGAAATGAAAAAAAAACATATAGTAGGTGAGCAATTCTTATCCCCATCCAATACAACTTTAAAACAAAGGCCAAAACAAGAAACAAATCCATCAAAAACATAATCTGAGTAAACATATATGCATCCAACACAGGAGCACTTACATACATACATAAAACAACTATTGACTTACATGAAATGAGAGATCTACTGTAATACACTCATCATAGAAGATTTTGATGTCAATAGACAAATATGCCAGACAAAAAATCAATAAGGAAAGAATAGGCCTAAAAGATACTAAGCAGATGGATTTAGTAGATATTTTCAGTGCATTCACCACAAAGCAGCCAAATATATAGTATTCTCAAGCGTACAGGGAACACTTTTCAGGATAGACCACATGTTAAGACTTGATTTATGTCAAGTATCAGTAAATTGAAGAATATTGAAATTATATTAAACTGTCTTCTCCAATCACAATGGTATGAAACTGGAAATCAACTACAAGAAAAAAGAGAGAAGCTATACAAACTCATGGAGGCTAAATAACGTGCTACTAAACAATCAGTGGGTTAAAAATGAGATCAAGGAAGAAATAAAAAAATACCTAGGGACAAAAAGTATGAAAATAGAGCTCCTTAAAACTCATGGGAAACAGCAAGAAGAGTCCTATGAGGGAAATTCATAGCATTGCAGGCCAACTTGAAGCAACAAAAAGAAGCTCAAATCAACAATCTAAATTTACACTTAAAAGAACTAGAAAAGAACAGAAAAATAAAGTCAAAAAGCAAGAAGAAGAAAAAATATAATAGATCAGAGTGGCTATATACAAAGTAGAGTCTAGAAAAACAATACAAAAGATTAATGAAACCAAAAGCTCTTTTTTGAAAGCATAAACAAAATTGGCAACTACATAACCAGCCTCCTCAAAGAAAATGGGAGGACCAAATAAATAAAATCAGAAATGAGAAAGGAAATATAACTACAAACTCCACAGAAATACAAAGGATCACAAGAAAGCAGTACAGTAATGTATTAGATAAACTGGAAGAAATGGATACATTTCTAGAAATATACAATCTCTCAAGACTGAGTAAAGAAGAAATAAAAATTCTGAACTGATCCATTATCACCAACAAAAATGAGCCAGTTACCAAAATATTCCAAACACACAGAGAAATTAAAGAAATAAAAAAAATAAAATAATAAAGACAGTCATGGACCAAATGGCTTTCTAGGGAATTGAACAAAACATTCAGTGAAGAATTAACATCTATACTTCTCAAAGGATTCCAAAAAATTTCCCTAACTCCTTTTATGAGGCCATCATTACGTTGATTCCAAAACCAGACAAAGACATTACAAAAAGAAAATACTATAGGCCAGCATCTCTTATGAACAAAAATATCTCTCATGCAGAAATCCTCAATAGAATATTAGCAAACCGAATTTAGAACTACACTGAAAATATCATACGCCATGATCAAGTTGGATTTATTCTTGGGATGCAGGTTGGTACAATATTCACAAATAAATTAATGTGATACACCACATTAACAAATAAAAATTAAAATCATATGGTCGTTTCAATAGATGCAGAAAAAAGCATTCCATGAAGCCCAGCATCCATTTATGATAAAAGCTCTCAACAAAGCGGAAATAGAAGGAACATACTTCAACAGAGGCCATATATGACAGAACTGCAGCTAACATCATACTTAAAGGGGAAAAGCTAAAAGTTTTTTTTCTAAGATCAGGAACAAGACAAGGATGCCTACTATCCCCACACCTATCCAACATCATATTTGAAGTCTTAGCTATGGCAATATGACAAGAAAGAGAAATAAAAGCTATCTAAATTGGAAAGGAAGAACTAAAACTCTCTTTATTTGCAGATGACATGACACTATACATAAAGAACCCTAAAGATCCCACCAAAAAAGTCTGTAAACTCATCAAGAAATTCAGTAAAGTAACAGGAAACAAAATTAATCTTCAAAAGTCAGTGTCATTTCCACACACCAATGATGAGCTTTCAGAAAGTGAAATTAAGAGAACAATCCCATTTGCAATTGCACTGAAAATAGGACAATTTCTGAGAATCACATTAGGCAAAAGGCAAAAGACCTGTTCTCAGACAATTATAAGTCTTTGAAAAAAGAAATTGAAGAAGATACAAATAAATGAAACATATATCATGCCCATGGGTAAAAAGAAACAACATTGCTAAAGACATCTATACATTCATTGCAATCTCTATCAAAATACCAATGGTGTTTTTTAGAAGCTAGAAGTAATCATCTTAAAATTTACATGGAATCATAAGAGACCTCAAATAGCTACGGCAATCTTGAGAAACGAGAACAAAAATGGAGGTATCATACTACCCGATATCAAACTATACTACAAGTTTCCAGTCATCAAAAAAGCATGTTAATAGCATAAAAACTGACACATTGATTCAAGAAACAGAATAGAAAGCCCAGAAATAAACCCATACCTAGAAGCTCACTTAACATATGACAAAAGAGAGAAGAATATACATACGCTAGAAAAAAGGCAGTCTCCTCAATAAATGATGTTGGCGAAACTGGAGGGATGCATGCAAATACAAACAGATACAGAAACAAAAATTGGATTGCCTTCTTAAACATGATACAAACCAAATTTTGGAACTTTCTGCCTAACTGACTGATGGTCTCAAAGCACAAAGCTCTGCGTCTTGCTGGACTGCATCTGTGAGGGGAAAAAAAATAATGATGCAGAGCATATTATTTGGACAGTTAGAAACATTTGAATAATATGTAATAGTCAATCTATGTTAGCGTTCAGGAATTTTTGCTTTTCTTGTCATATAGGAGAATGTCCTTGTTTTGAGAAGTGCATAATGAAATATTTATAGATAAAATGTTGTTACTTAGAGGAATTCTAGTCAAGATGGTGAATTAAGTAGACTATGCTGACCTCCTCTCATGACATAAACATTATAACTACATTACAGAACAAGCATCATGGAGAATCACTTACAGTCACCTGAATGGAAGTTCTACATCTAAGGACATAGAGAAGAAGTCACTTTAAGAGCGGAAGAAAGAGCAGAGATACAGAATGGGCTTGTCCCACACCTATCTTTCTCAGTTAAAAACTAGGAGAGATATCTTGATTGCAGTTTCTCCTAAGGACCAAAAGTTTCCCGTCCCACATTTGGTTTCTCAGCCTAAAGTACTAGTGACAGGAAGAGAAGTCCCGTAACTTCTGGCTGTGAAAACCAACAGGGATTGTGGTCGAGTGAGGTAGAGGGTGATAGGAGTCTCAGGTGTTTTTTTTTTTCCTCAAAGAGTTTGCATGCAGACCTTCTTGCTAATGAATTCACTTGCTCTTAGGCACAGCATTGGGATAGTGGATGAGGAGACATGAGAGACATATGGGAAGAACCTGAATTATCCGGCTTCAGAGTGAAGACTGGAAGGCAACTTTCTCCCAGACAAGAGTGCTGGCAGAATTCACTGTTCCCTTTTGAGCCCTCCCATCACCCTGTTTGCATAATGAAGGCAGGCACAATATTTGAAGCTCCAGCACAATTCATCATACCCTGGTGATTTCCCAAGACCCTGAGCCACACAACTTACAGGTTCATCAAAGCCACTTGGATTTTCCATACAAAGGGCTTGTCTTGGCTCATGCTGTGGACTTTCTTAAAATCTCTCAAAACTTCATAAACTTCCATAAGTAGCATTTGGCCCTTAGCACACCCTATTCCTCTTGCTGAGCAGCCCCAAACTCAGCAATAGCAGCAGCCATTTTTGGTTTAAAGCTTTGTCTTTCCCAGTCAGCTCTAAGTCTAGAACTAAAGGCAACAATTTGCAGCTCACTTTGTAGCTAATACCAAGTGGCCCCTGGGGAGGGCACAGGAAACAACTAAACTAGAGATACTTTCAAGGGTCCCCAGAATGAATACATACGGTAGTCAGCTTTGAACATACCAGAACAGCATTTGATTACCTCTGCTAAGAACAAACACACAAATGACAAACAGGGCAGATGTTAGAGCCCTGCTAAAGCAAATCTTGCTCCATAAGTTCAGCCCCTGTACAACAACTCCTCCACTGTAGTTGCAGCCAGTGTTAATAGTCAGTCATAAGCAATTCCTCCCACTGATGTTGAAACAGCAATCAAAGCTCAGCTACAACAGGAGGGCACAGACAATCCATACAAGGGGTTGTGACCAGGAAGACTGTCTTACTGTGCCCCACTGAATGTCTACTACATAAAGTCACTCTGCTGAGACAGGGAGACATGGCAGCCCTACATGGAAACAAACACAGGGAGGCAGCCAAAATGAGAAGACAAATACACATATCCCAATGAAAGAACAGAATAAAGCTACAGAAAAATAACTAAATGGAATGAAGACAAGCAATCTACAAGAAGTATACTTCAAAATACTGGTTGTAGGACATTCAATAAACTTAGAAAAACATCAGATGAACTCAGTAAGAACTTCAACAAAGAGATGGAAACAAAAACAGAGATGAGAAAAATTTTATAAGTCATAAATTAAGAGTATGATAACTGAGAAGAACACTCTAGAGGGAATTAACAGTAGATTAGATAAAGCAGAGGTATGAATAACATATTTGGAAAATAAGGTAGCAGAAAACAGCCAACCAAAAGAGAAAAACAAAAGTCCAAGAAAATGAGGATAGTTTAAGGAGCCTCTGGGACACCAGCAAACATACTAGCATCTATGTCACAGAGGTCCCGTAAGGAGGAGAGAGAGAGCAAAAGATTGAAAACCTATTTCAAGAAAATCTGACTGGAAATTTTCTTAGACGGGAGAAGAAAACCGACAAACAAGCCCAGAAAAGAACAGAGAGTCCCAAACAAGGTGATGTGTCCCAAACAAGACACATTCTAATTAAAATGCCAAAGTTTAAAGGCAAAGAGAGAATCTTAAAAGCAGCAAAGAAAAGTCAGCGCTCATAAGACTGTCAGCTGATTTCTCAATAGAAACTTTGCAGGACAGAGGGACTGGCACAAAATATTTAAAGTGAGGAGAAGCAAGGACCTACAACCAAAACTACTCTACCTAGTAAAGCTATCATTTAGAATCAAAAGACAAATAAAAAGCTGTCCAAACAAGAAAAAGCTTAAGGAGTTCATCACCACCAAACCAGTATTATAAGAAATGTTGGTGGAATCTCTTTAATATGATAAAGGGAAAGAAAAAAAAAAAGGATGAAAAAAAAAAAGATAATAAATACTTATCTATCAACAGTTATTTTAAATGTAAATAGATTAAATGCTCTGACCAAAAGGCAAAAGGATACTGAATGAATAAGACCTTTACATACGCTTCCTACAAGAGACTCACTTCCTACTGAAAGACAAACACACAGACTGAAAGAGATGAAAAATAATATTTCATGAAAATGAAAATAAACAAACAAACAGCCAAGGTACCAATATGTATATCAAACAAAATAGACTTTAAAACAAAGGCTGTAACAAAAGACAAAGAAGGACCCAGCAATTCCTCTTCTGTATGTTTATCTGAAGAAATACAAAACACTTATTTGAGATTTATGCATTCTGTGTTCACTGCAGCACTATTTACAATATCTAAGACACGGAAGCAACCTAACGAGTCATCAATAGACAATTGAATAAAGAAGAAGTGGTACATATATACAATGGAATATTATTACTGGACTACAAAAGAAAATGAAATATCGCCGCCTGCAACAATATGGATGAACCAAGACGGTATTGTGCTGAGTGAAGTAAGTCAGGGAGAAAAATAAATAAATAAATGCCATAAGATATCACTTCTAAGTGAAATGTAAAGAGCAAGTTAAAGAAACAAACAAAAGTAAAATGGATTCATAATTGCAGAGGACATTTTGATGGTTGCCATATGGGGGAAGGATTTGGAAGCTGGGTAAAAATAAAGATTAAGAAGGACAAAATAGCCACCAGGATGTAAAGTACAGCATAGGGAATATAATCAATAATATTGTAATAACTATTTCTCATGTCAGGTGAGTACTAAACTAATTGGAGTGATCACTGTGTAAATCATAAAAATGTCTGATCATATGTTGTTCTCCTGAAACTAATATAATACTGTATATCAACTGTAATGGAATAATAACATTTATTTTTTAAAAAGCATAATATGTGCAACTTATTAGGAAATGTTCTGGAGAATAATTTCTAATATGCATAGTCATATAAAGAAAATATTGCAAAGACATCAAGATGTTTACAGTTTTTGAAAGTAGTTACAGTTAAACATTTTTTACTACTCACATAGTTTCTCTGAAAGTATAAATTTATTTCATACAATAAAGTTTAAAAGTGATCCAATGAAATATAAATTACCCAAGTTAAATTAATTTATGGTCAGTTACGGAAAGATGATGTACCTAAATGTGTGTGTGTGTGTGTGTGTGTGTGTGTGTGTGAGGGTTTACACACACACACAGATATATAGATCTTCTTAATGGGATCTCTGTGGAATAAAATTTAAAAAACTACAACATATTTATATTTAAAAAATATTTAAATATATTTCAAAATTTTATATGTACTGTAATATTAGAAATGTTAAACATGTTTTTTGCAATTCAGTGTTTTAGTTATCTAGGACCAACAGTTCATTTTTAAAAATATTCTTTTTTGTTGACTTTTTGATCAATGTAACACCCAAAGCACAATCTCCGCCTTGGTTAGATTTCTTACAGCTTATAAACCTGTACAATGTCCATGCAAGGGGTAGGTGATTCCTTTATTTCAGGTTTTACATGTTCCTCCTTACTCAGAGTGGGGAGGGGCCGCTTCAGTTGGTGGATGCAGGGGAGGAATATCCAGACCCTTGGTGTTATCAAGTACCTTTACTGGATTCTTGGAGAGAGAGAGGGCACTCCTAGGCTTACACACAGGGAGCAGTTTCCTTAGCTGGTTTCTTATTCAAAGGCTGAGCTCTAACGGTAACACAACAGACAGTATTCCACAGTCAGGACATTCATACATACACAGCTACAGAGCTAGGGAAGGAGCTGGAGAATCCTTGAGGTGGGGAATGCAGCTGTGGAAAACATGTTAACTGAAGAGCATAGGACAGAATGGGGGAAGAGAAAGCAGTTTTAAGCAGCTGAGTCAGTTATTTCTGCAGGCCCCTTTTTTGCATTTTTTTTCAGATGCCTCATCTCCCTGATTCCCAGAAGCAAAAAGTTGATTATTCAATAGCTACTGTAAAATGCTAAAAAGTGGTACATACGCTAGGGCAAAGGGGTAAGAATTCACTATTGCTTCACAAAGTGGCCACCTTCATAGCCTAAGAAAGCATGGGTGGGATATGGACTCCACAGGGGGTTTGTGACTGCAGGAAAAGCAGAAGGCATCTTTATGTCAAGTGCAGTTGATTGAGACAATTCATTAAGAAAGTGTTTTTAGAATTGGTAAATTATATTTTAAAAATGTACAAACTTACAAAGTTAGAGTGCCTCCATGTTTGGAAATATTTTGTTGATCATACAAAAGCTAACTGAAATAGCAATGAAAGGGGAGTGGCAGAGAAAATCCCTGCCTTTTCTCTTAAAAGATATCTCTGCAAGTACAGGGTAAAAGTATGTGTGAAAAACACTGCCTTTTTTATTTACAGGTGTTTCTTCAGAGTTTGTGATTTTTTTTTTGAGGCCCCCCAGATTTTCCTGTCTGACAAGTTGACGATGGGATATTTATTGGAAGTAAATACAGATAATCGAAGGATTAAGTTCCCTTCGATTTGAGGAAAAAATATCTTATATTTATAATTCAAGTGTTGTGTTGGTACCCACCTCTAGGCACCATATTGACATGCTTAATGTAGAGAGGCTGGCAAGAAAATTAAAAATGTTAATCAAGCCACAATCAAGAAACTACAATGTGTTCATCACCCTGCAATCTGGCCAGGGGGCTACCTGCCAAAGGTAGATTTCTCCTGGGGTTGCTAACAACAACCCGTGAAGGGGAAAAAGAAAGCAAGAGTTGTTCCCTATGGCTAAAACCCTGGGGAACCTACAGATTAAAGGCTGGAAACTGTCAGCAGGCCCTTCAAACTACATATTACCTTTTCATGCTTCATACCTTTCTTCCTCACTGTATGAACATATCAAAGGAAATGGATTGACTAAGTCTTTAAAAAAAATCATTCAGAGGAACCGAAGAAGGATATATAAACTTAATTCCCTGAACCGCTTGGCCCCAAACTCACTGTCTTTCCAAGACTCTTGGCCCTTCTCACTCTCTGCCTCTGAGAGGAGACCACACTTTGTGGAGTATCACCCCTTTTCTAATAAACTTTCCTTTTGACTCTATTTTTCGCACATGTGTTGAATTCTTTCTACACTCCTGTTCACTCAGGGAAATATGGCCTGTCCTGCATCATGAGAAAATAAAAGTGATACCGGAGAGTGGGGGCCTCTCACGGTGAATTGTCCAGGTTCTTGATGTCTAAAACAAAGAATAGAGCAAGACACCATAATACAGTAGAAAAGAAAAGGGGTTATGAGAAGGGAAAGTACTCTTCCACACGTGGACATGGGCCTGAGCAAGAGAAATGTGGCTCAAAAGGCCTGGTAGAAGAGCCTTTGGGGTTTTATTGCTTTTTGCTGTGGGCGGTTACTTTTCTTAGAGGAGTGGGCTTCCTTGATTGACAACGAAGATTGACAGGTCTCAGTGATCCATTACTTTGCATTTTGCGCATGTTTGTTCCCAGAATTCAGCCTGTTTTAATGATATTAATGAACTTCCAGGCATATGCATCATATTATAATGATGGTATATGAGATTCAGGGGAGTTGAAGGTCATTGGGGTGGGTCTTTATTGCCCAGGTGCCAGTGACTGTCTTAAACTGGTACCTAAATCTCTGCCTACTGGTTTCTGTGAGTTAGAAAATGCTTCTGGCTTGCTTAATTGTGGGCGGATAGGATGACCTCAGTGTCTTTGCAGGCAGATCTAAAACCCCCTAACTTTCCTGCCTACCTCTTTTTTAAGACTCATGAACCCCTTTTATAAGTATGGATGTTGAGGGATGAGAGGTCTCTCCTTCCATATCTGCTACCTGCTAAGAATGGCCATAGTCGCTTCCTACAGAGGTTTCATGGAGCTCTTTCCCTTCCTGCCTCAGTCAGGGAGGGGTCTTGGGTCTCCTGCTGAAGTGCCACCTCAGTTCTGAGACAAGAAAAAGAAGATAGGAACTTCTTATTTAAATCCTACATCTATTAATTTTTATTATTGATGTGGTATTAAGTGAGTAAAGGAAAACAGTCTTGGTTAATATATTTCTTAAACAGTAAAAAGAAAGACCTTTGGCTTAAATTCCACTATTCCCCTCCCCGCCGCCCTAAGCGCCCTGCCTGGCTTAACACCATTTCTGCTTAACAATAGGCTGATGATCCTTATCTATAGCCAGAGGATCTGAGCCTCCAGGGCAATTAGGATTTGAGGGAGAGGGCCTTTTTCCAAAGAAAGGAGAGAAGAAAACTTAACTAGGTTTTCTAAGAATATTAACTCTGTAAGAGATGTCTCACCTCAAAAAGATCTCGGGTTGAGGAAAATTTGCTTAATAATTTAATGTTTAGCAAGATTGGAAACTTTTTGAATTGAGTAATTCAATTGTGGACAGAGAATACATAGAATTCTTGCTATAACGTTAATGAGAAAAATAAGAGTTCAACAATTTTTTTAAATGGTTGTTTGTTGATATGAAAAGCAGTTCCAATACCTTAACATACAATATCAGTACTAAATATTGTGATTCTTATTCTATTTTGAATTTCAACAAAGAAAATCCTTAAACTCTGGAGGTGGGTGTCTTTTGAACTTGAACCAGTGCCCAGCATTTCAAAACACTTAATCCTGCCAAATGTTAGCCAAACTAGGGTTGGCTAATATCTTCACCTAAGGGATTTTTCTTCCATCTCAATGGCAAGCCTTTGGTTATAGTTCAAGGCCAGGTGCCTACACTGAACGAACATGTAATTTTTAAGGGGAATTTCAAAACACTGTCTTCATTGATTTTTACATTTCAAAGAAAAGATTCCAAGGTCATTAAGAAAGACCTTTCAGGGGGTCATGATGTCAAGAAATTTATGTAGCTCTTTAACAGATTTTCATACATCTCACTTCAGAACAGAGAGTTTCAAGTTTTTCTAAAGAAAATGCTAGAGCAGGGGCAGGAGAGGAGGGGCAAGAGTATCTTATCTGGCAACAAAAGAAAACAGCGATTCCCCGCCCCACCCCCTCATACTCTGAAGATTGTAGATAGATATGAGGAACACCAATAAATGCTACCAAATCAGTAGTCTATTTGTGCTCCTCTCCCTGCCCCCAAAACACCTTCTTATGGTTTTTGTTAATCTCCCTAGATTAATTTATGAATTTGGTGTGGTTTTAATCAAAATGCCGGCAGAAATTTTCTGGTCCTCTGCATCAGCATAGAGATTTTATGGAAACCAATAACATTTAAACAAAACAAAAAAATTAAAACTGGTATAATCCAGGAATTCTGAGGAAAAGGAGTAATAAGGGAAAACTAAAAAGAACCTGAATCTCCACCAAAGAAAAGTTTATATTGAAATATGGCAGATTCATGCATATTTTAAGCTGAGTGAAAAAAGACAACAGAATATGTACTATATGATTCTGTTTATATGAAGTTCAAGATCAGGCAAAACTAATCTTATGGCAGAAATTATGCCATTGATAAAGGAAATTGACTGCAAAGGGGCACAAGGAGTTGTAAGGGTTGAAACATTGGAAATTTCCTATAATTCATTACCCGATTATAAGTGTTTGTTAGAATGCATCAACCTGGGAATTTAAAATCTGTCAATGTTTTCTCATGTAGATTATAACTGACTTTGTTTTTGTAATCCAGCATGTAATTGAGTAGAGGAGAAATGAGTTAATTGAACTATTAAGAGTCTTCCATTGAATTAAGCAAAAGGTCAGAAACAGATGTATGCACATACGGAAGATAAGTGCATAATAAAGTGACATTTTATATTAGTGGGAAGCATATTACCTGGTTTAATGATTAATGACTGAATAACTATTTAAATAATACTCTTCCACTAATTAATTTTTTAGAGAGAACAATTATTTTACTGTTATACTAATAGTCTAAATTAATGCCGACCTTTGTTCTCTGTGGACATTTACTCACTAAATCCTTATATACTTTAATATTTCCCAGCTGATGCAGGACAGGGCAAATTTCCCAAGGTTAAGGAAGAAAAGGCAGATCAAGCCCTGTACTGAGGGAGAAAAGGGTACTTTGCTGACTACAAGGAGTAGTTAAAAACCCCCCAAATAAAGGTAAAAGTAAGGTTTATTAAAGAAGGGGAAAAGCAAAAATAGAAAGCATAGACAAAAAAGCCCTGCTGTGAGAGATAAGAGGATTCATGGCTGAGCGAAAGAAGGAATTCAAATGTCCAGCAAAGTTTCAGTCAAAAGGAGAGCTTATTAGAGAAGGGGTAACACTTTATAGACAGAGCATGGTCTCCCCTCAGATTCAGAAAGTGAGGGAGCCTGAGAGACTCAGAGAAACGGAGACAATAGAGAGAGACAGGAACAGAGAGAAACAGATGCTGAGTGAAGGCAGTGAGAGGGACTAACAGAGAAGGGCACTGAAGGGGCTTCAAGTGTCAGGAAACCTAGTTCAGCCATCATCCTTTAGCTTCTGCGAATTACAGCTTAAAGACTTTGTTTACTCATTTTCCTTTGATACGCGCATACAATGAGGAAGGCTAGGAGCAAGTAGTGTAGAAAAGGTGTGTGTGGCTTGAAAAGCCTGCTGGAAGTCCCCAGCCTTTGACTCATAGGCGCCCCATGGTTTTGGCCTTAGATAATGAATGATTTTACTTTGTGTAGGGCACTACTGAAAGACTGTTTCCCTATCACGGTATGAGGAAATGGGTGAGTTAGGTATGTTTTATTACTGCTGTTTATTATTATTATTAATTAAAGGTGAAGAAATTGAGGGCCAAGTAAGTTAACTAAATTGTTTAAGATCAGGACTACTAAGACCCACAGGAGTCAAAGCCACATTGCATTTCTTTGTTCTTCTAAATTATTTTTAAATGTTGGCATTTTAAAAAATAGAAAATATCCATTAGGAAATACTTGCTAACAACAAAAATAACTTTTCTATTCATACTTGCTAAAATTTTTAAAAAATAATGTACTGCAATATTTATAATATTTATAACTTATATAAATTACTTCATTTACATATTATAAATGACAGATATTACTCAGAAATGCATGTAAATATTTTCCCATGGACATTATACAAATTTACAAAGAACAGCTGTTTGTAGTAACTAAAACCAGAAAGCATCCATTCATGCATCCACTAAAAATATGACAAAATACACACAACAATTTCTAAAACAATGTCACTGAAATTATAAGCAGCATATTATGTATTTTAATTTATTTGAAGTTCAAGAAAAGAAAAATTAATCTACGGTGATGAACGTCAGAGCAGAGGTTATTTCTGGACCTTTGAAGAGAGGTTTTCAATATAATACACAATTATGTAAAAATTGTAATACATAAAAGCTTTTAAAATACGATGTAGTTCAGGCAGTTGGTTAAAAGTTTATTGCAATGTATATATTTCACATTTACTCTTCATAAATCACAGATTAAGCAATTTAGTTTCTGAAACAAATAGTCTGCAAAGTTAACTTTGTCTACCGTGGACTGCTTTCAAAAATATGACATTGGGCTCAAAATACATACTATTTTAGCATTCCAGTTTTGATTTAAAAGCTTTCATATAATGTATTGGAAAGTTGCTTTTGATGTATGTTGTATATTTTGACCATCTGTTTATTTTTATTGTAGAAACTGATGCTTTTCTTTGCAAACTATTCGTTTTCTAATTTAGTCTGTATACAAACTTTAGAACACTTAGTCTAAATTTTCAATGACATGTCATCAGATTAATCAGGTTGGGTTTCACAGCTCTCGTTCCCCCCACACCGGAGCAATCTCAATGGCCCATATTCTGAACATACCATCTGTGTTCCCCGCCCTCTACCCCCATCCCAAATTTAAAAGTTAGGTGGCAAAGGAAACAAGAGCGTTGCCATTCTTAAAGGTGGTTTTGTTGTTGTTGTTTTGTTTTTAGTTTTTGTTTAAGAAATAGAGGCAAAACCTCGAGTGTCCTACAGTTGTGAAAATGAGCACAATTTTGCTAGATGAAAGCATGCAGATTGGTGAGGAATAATGGAATTGAGATGCAAAATGGAGATAAAACCATTTCCCCCACCTCATTCTGGATGAAACATAAGTACCCCCCAAAAACAGAACTTGTTCAAGAGCTGATTAAAGATCTGCCATTTGCAAAGATTAGCTAACCTTATAAAATACCAAGATAATAAGACTGTCTAGAATGGGCTGCTTTAGAAGTTACAAAGTTTTCCATGAACTTCAACATTTTCTTTCTTTGATAGCCTCATTTCATGCGTATTTTTCAGCACTTTGTTTTTGAGTTACAGTATTTAAGATTGTGTATTATGTTAGGTATGCTGGAGACTATCAGACTATCACAATATATAGGTGTTGGGATTTAATGGCTAATTTAATCCACAAAAAAAATGGATGTATAATTGTTCTATTTAATGAAAAACGGGTGACCTTGAAACTGTAGCAGTTTCAATGGCGTTAAAATACTTTCTTACCAAGTTAGTACTCTTCTAAGTAGTAAAGTAAATTGAATTACTTCAGAATGCCGAATTTTTTTATGTTAACTATATTTACACGGCTTATTTTTAAATTGTCACATATGAAATAAAGTAAAATTGACACGAATAGCAGCTTTGCTACCGATAGTTTAAGAAATCAATGCCGAAAACAAACGCGAGAAGGTCCGAGCTGTAAATTATGGTAAAGGGAACGTCTCCGTAGCCAGTTACCAGATTGTCACGCAGGCTTATCGAGCTGCCGTGGAGCTCCTGTTGCAGGACCGAGCTGGCTCTTTTGGTGGGTGGTGAGTGGCTTAACTGGTCCTGCATTCGTGAGTGGGTGGTCTCAGGATAGCTGTCCTTGTAAGTAGTGGGATACAACCTCGTGTTCACCTGCTCTTGGCTGCACAGTATTGAAGAGGAGTCTGCGGGTAGTAATTTGTTACTTTTCTGTGGCATCTTGGCCTTCCGACGAGGTCGATATTTATAGTCCGGGTATTTCTCTCGGTGCAAGGCGCGTAGTCTCTGTGCCTCCTCGAAGAATGGCTGTTTTTCGGCTTCCGTCAGCATTTTCCACTGATATCCCAGCCGCTTGCTGATCTCCGAGTTTTGCATTTTGGGATTTTCTAGAGCCGCCTTGCGCCTTTGATCACGAGACCACACCATGAATGCGTTCATGGGTCGTTTGACTCGGTCGTGTCTGCTATCTCTTCCTTTTCCTCCTGTATCACAGTTTGAGCTAGGTTTGTCTGTCCAAAGTAGGGAAGAAGTTTTCCCAAAGGCCAGCATATTTTGTTGCCGTACGCCCGGCCTGTGAGCATATAATTGATTACACCGTTAAAAAAGGGAGGCACCAAAACTCGAAGGTGTAAGTATTCTGAAATTTTCCTTCCTATTCAGAAACTTGTATTTACTGCAAGTATTGTAATAAAATACTTAACTTCTCCGCCCCCAACACCTCCCTTTAAACCCGCCCCTGGCCATCTGCCAAAACCCAACCAAGCTACCCATTCTGAAGTAAAACATCCTAATCCATTACAACACACTGCCTATTCACTCTGCTTCAAATCTGCCAAGCGGGAAGCTCTAAATCCTGAAGGTGGATTTGGAAGTTGTCATAAAATATTTTCATGTAATAATACCACAGGAAACTTCCCTCATGCTATTTGCAAAATGGGGCTAACGACTAATGATTGCACAGCACATGGCTTATTAGAAATAAAAATAAAGTTTCAACAAAACTTATAATAAAACTATATAAGAATAACACCACAATCACCAAGATAATACAGTTGAAATGATGTCTGCATTACACACAAATGATCCATGCAACCAAATAGAGTTTATGCAATAAATGTTGTGATGCGTTAATATTAGAAACAACTGAAAAAATTAACTTTAGTCAAAAGGCAAGTGTGACTCCCTTAATTTATATCCTTGTCACCCAATATAATATTCAAGATCCAAATAAAATGAGAATATATTCTGAATTCACTCAATTTAAAACAGATATCCTAATGGATAATCAAATGTTTACATTCCACTTATGCACAAAACCAGACTTTGTAAAGCTGAAAATCATTTACTATATGAGAAAACAACATATTGCTTGAAAACAAATTCAAACTGAAAACTAAATTCAAAAGTTATACATACTGTAACATATATGAACCTTAAAAACATCATCCTGGGTGTAAGAATGCAGACACAAGAGACCACATGCTGAATGAATCCATATATCTATGAAATATCCAGAAGAAGAAAATACATAGAAACAGATTAATGGTGGCCAAGGACTGGATAAAGGAGAGTGAGCATGGGAGTAATTGTAAGAGATGAGGAATTTCCTTCTGGGGTGATAAATTGTTCTGAAACTAGATACATGTGATTGTTGAACAATATTCTGACTACACTTAAACCTACTGAATTTTATAATTTATATTCTTAAAGAATAAAATGAATTTTATGTAAATACAATAATGAGAAATAAGAGACAAATAGTACTTCACGGATATCTGTATCATTATGTGGGGGATGGCAGTAACTTGATGGGAAGGCAGTCAGTACAACTTAAAAAGAGATAGATTTATTTTTTGACTTCTAGCTCTCATAATAGTGCCCAGCATATATAAAATTTTTAAAAAATTTCTCCAGTGCTTTAAATAAAAGGAGTGAAAATTGCCCCATGTGTCAAAAAGAAAAGAAAAAAATGAGTAAACCATTTAAAGAAAGCTAAGGCCTTGCAACCCTGATGGTGTCAGATCTTATCTGATCTTGGAAGCTAAGCAGGGTTGGGCCTGGTTAGTACTTGGATGGGAGACCTGTTGGGAATAGTGGGTGTGGTAGGTGAAAAAAAATGGACATGTGTATTTAATGTAATGATTTTTCATACAGACACAAAGGAGACAGGCATGAGGTGACCTGGTACACCTCTCTCTATAATATTACATAGTTATTTACCTAATTTTTTTTTAGTGCATTTTTGATGTTTCAACTCATTTTGATCTCAGAACCAGATTCTCAGTCTCTGTGTCCTGGTACAATATTAAACAGTTCTTGAAATATTTATCTTTTATATCAGAGCATACAACTATGATCCCCTGAAATCCTGGGTACAACATTCCCATCCCCCAAATTTAGTAACTACAAGTATAAGGCACTTCCATGTTATATGACTATAGCTTTCTTATTCATTAATGATTATGTCTCAACAGTTGTTAAATATCTTTTCATCAAAAGACTCAGAAGTGAAGGTGATGTAAGCAGGACAGAGAAAATTTTTCCATCTTTTTTCTTTTTCTTTTTCTTTTTCTTTTTCTTTTTCCTTCCTTCCTTCCTTCCTTCCTTCCTTCCTTCCTTCCTTCCTTTCCTTTTCTTTCCTTTCCTTTCTTCCTTCCTTTCTTTCTTTTCCTTTTTTTTTTTTTGAGGAGGTAGAGAAGAGGGCTCCAAGGCCTCAGTGAGAGAAGGGGGTCCTTTGGCAGAGAGTATAGAAAGAATTCAACATACACGCCAAAGATAGAGTCAAAAGGAAAGTTTACTGGAGAAAGGTTAACATTCTGCAGACAGAGCATGGTCTCCATCAAAGGCAGAGTGAGAAAGCTTGAGACAGACTCAGGGACAAGAACACTATAGATTAGGACAGAGAAAGAGACAGAATAAAAATTACCAAGAGTAAGACAGTAAGAGAGACCAAGAGAAAGACACGGTTTGGGGAATCCAGTTTATAAGTCATTCTTTTGTTCCTATGAATTATAGTTTAAAGATTTTGTTTAATCCTTTTCTTTTGGTGTGGACACACAGTGAGAAAGGCAAAGGGTGAGTGAGTATATGTAGCCTGAAAGGCCTGCAGCAGTTCTCAGCCTTTTAGTCCGTAGGTCCCACACAGTTTTAGCCATAGGCAATGAATTGATTTTATTTTGTGTGGGGCATCACTTAAAGATTCTGTTGTTCCTGTTTCTCCTTCACAGATGTGAAGAATGGGATATTAGCAATCCCAGCAAAGAGCGTCCTTGTTCTGCATATGTCCCCCTGGCCTGGCTGCATGGCTGATAAGTACATTGTAGTCTCTCACTGTGCCTGATTAACATTTTAATTCCCTAATTAAAAGGAAACAAAATTTGCTATTTTGAAGCTGCTTTTGGGGATATTGGTTTTAAACTGTCTGTTAAGAAATAAGACTCTCAAGAAAACTTTGATTCTCCCCACTTTCTGCCAAAAGATTTAGACAGAGAAACCTGCTTTAGGAAGTTGATCTTTGGCTTAATCTCCTTAAAAATTTTCACTCTAGCATTAGCCAGAGAGCCTCCCAAGTCTGTTAGCTAGATATCCACCTTGTCCAGCAAGAATGTTTCTGCCATGTATGTTCTGTTCTTCCTCAATTACCTGTAAATCTCCTATGTCATTTATGAAATCTAAGACCCTGTTCCCTCCTTTTCTTTCCTCTTTGTCCAAAAATATCATATATATCCAATGTTATCTCAATGTCTTTGGAATTTTTGTGGCTATGTGAATTCTCCATGTCCATGTATAAAATTTTAATTTTTTTCCTGTTTATCTATCTCTGCTAATTTGATTGTTACTCCAAGCTAGAAAGACCGAGAAGGTGATAGAAAGAATATTATTCTTTTTAGCCCCTAGACAAGTAGTCTTGAGTAGTAGGAAGTGATGTGGTCCCCTCCCCCCACACAGTTATAGTGGACATTCAATATTATTTTCTATTTGTTTCAGGTGTACAACATAGTGATTAGACATTTATGTAACTGATGAAGTGATCTGTCTGATTAGTCTCGTATTCACCTGGCACCACACGTGGTTATTAGCCTATTATTGACTATATTCCCTATGCTATACATTCTCATGACTATTTTATAACTGCCAATTTGTACTTCTTATCCCTTCCTTCATTTCACCCAGTCTCACAACCCACCTCCCATATGGCAACTATCAAAATTTTCTCTGTATCTGTGAATTTGTTTGTTTGTTTTGTTAGTTCCTTTATTTTGTTCTTTAAACTCCACATGTGCATATATCATATGACTTTGTCTTTCTCTGATTTATTTCACTCAGCACAACATCTTTCAGGTCTATCCATGTTATTGGCTATTGTAAATGCCTCTGCATTGAACAAAAGACTGCATAAATCTTTTGGGTCTTTTTTTTTCAGGTAAATACCCAGAAGTAGAATTGCTGCATCCTTCTTTGTCTCTTGTTATAGCCTTTGTTTTAAAGTCTATTTCATCTGGTATGAGTATGGTTACCCCAGCTTTTTGTTGTTTTTGTTATTTCCATTTTCATGAAACATTAGTTTTCATCCCTCTGAGTTCTGTGTTATCTTACGCTCTGAAGTGAATCTCTTGTAGGCAGCATATGTATGAGTCTTGTTTTCTTTTTTTTTAATTAATTATTTTTATTATGGTGACATTGGTTAATGCAATTCAGTAAGTTTCAGCTGTACAGTAAGGCAGTTTATACTAAAACTTAATTAGTATTGGTTATTTGCATTAACCAATGTCACCATAATAAAAATAATTTTAATTAATTAATTAATTAATTATTAATTTATTTATAATGTATGTTCATCTCCCATAGTTGTGTCACCACATATTTGGCCTTTTGTTACCCCATCTACTTCCTCCCTCTCCCCTCTCCCCTACCTTCTGGTAACAGCTAGTCCATTGTTCATGTCTATCACTTTTTGTTTGTCCTGTTTATTTGTTGCTTTTAGATTTATGTCTCACGTATAAGTGATATCATGTTTTTCAGTTTTACTTTCGTGCTTATTTTGCTTAGCATGATTATCTCGTGGTCCATCCATGTTGTCACAAATGGCAGTATTTCATCTCTTCTTATGGCTGAGTTATATTCCATTGTATATGTACCATTGTATAAAGCCTTTTTAGCCAATCATCTATCATAGGACTCTTGGGTTGCTTCCATGTCCTGGCCACTGTGATTAATGCTGCTAGGAACATCAATGTGCCAATATCTTTTAGAATATGAGTTTTCAAGTCTTTGTGGTAAATACTCAATAGAGGAATTGCTGGATCATATGCTAGATCAATTTTTAGTTTTTTGAGGAAACTTCATACTGTTTTCCATTGTTGCTCTACCAATTTGCAGTCCTACCAGCAGGGGATGAGATTTCCTATTTCTCCATATCCTCTTTAACATTTATTAGTTGTCTTGTTGATAACAGCCATTTTAATGGTGTGAGATGGTATCTCGTTGTGCTTTTGATTTTCATTTCCCTAATAGGTAGCAATGTTGAGCATCTTTTCATTTATTTGTGAGTCATTAGTATGTCCTCTAAGGAGAAATGTCTGTTCAGGTCCTCTGCCCATTTTTTGATTGGATCATTTGTGGTTTTGTTGTTGTTGTTATTGAGTCTTTTTGTTGCATATTTCAAAAGGAATTACTTTTTC
The DNA here is from genome assembly GCA_030015415.1 of Cynopterus sphinx. Classification (NCBI taxonomy): domain Eukaryota; kingdom Metazoa; phylum Chordata; class Mammalia; order Chiroptera; family Pteropodidae; genus Cynopterus; species Cynopterus sphinx. The sequence continues at coordinate 43,950 of JAKZJJ010000056.1, read as the reverse complement.
CATTTTCTTTTCTGATGCTTCTTATTAGAGTATAGGAATGCTGTAGAGTTTTGAATGTTCATTTGTACAGAAATCCAGACAGTTTCTGTATTTGCTTATTGTTTCCAGTAGTGTTCTTGTGGAGTCTTTAGGGTTTTCTACATAGAGAATCATGTCATCTACAAATAGTGACATTTTTACTTCTTTGTTTCTTATTCAAATGCCTTTCATATTTTTATCTTATCTGATTGCACTTGCGAGGACCTCCAATGTTTTATTGAGTAACAGTGGTCATAGTGGACAGCCTTGCCTTGTTCCTAATCTTAGAGGAAAGATTTATAGTTTTTCACCATTACGTATAATGTTGGCTGAAGGTTTTTCGTATATGGCCTTTTTTATGTTAAGGTGCTTTCCTTCTGTATCAATTTTGTTAAGTGTTTTGATCATAAATGGATGCTGAAACTTGTCAAAGGCTGTTTTGTATCTATATAATTGTATAATTCTTATTTTTTTAATTTATGCAGTGTATCACATTAAACAGTTTGCATATGTTGAACCATCCCTGTGCCTTTGGGATGAAGCCCGCTTGATTTTGGTGTAAAATCTTTTTACTATGTTTCTGTATTCAGTTTGCTAGTATCTTATTTATTATTTTTGCTTCTGTGTTTATGAGAGATATTGTTCTGAGGTTTGCTTTTTTGTTATATTTATCATATTTTGTTATCAAGGTAATATTGGCCTCAAAATCAGTTAAAAAGTATTTTCTTCTCTTTAATTTTTTGGAAGAGTTTGAGGAGAGTAGATATTAAATCTTCTTTGAATGTTTGGTAGAAATCACTGGTGAAGCCATCTGGCCCTAGACTTTTACTTTTTGGTAAGTTTTTGATTATTGTTTCAATTTCCATTCTGATCAGTCTATTTAGATTTTTCAGTTATCCTTGATTCAGTCTAGGAACCAGTCCATTTTTTCTAGTTTATTAAAAATGGTGTTATATACATTTTCATAGTATTCTTGAATGATCCTTTGTATGTTGTGGTGTCTGTTATAATTTCTCCTCTTTCATCCCTTGTTTTGTTTATGTCTTATTTCTTCTTTAGTGACTGTAGACAGGGGTTTGTCAATTTTATTAACCTTCTCTAAGAACCACCTTTTTTTTTTTTGCATTTATTATTTCTATTGTTTTTTTTATTTTGTTTTTAATTTCATTTCATTCTGTTCCAATTTTTATAATTTCTTCTGCTAATTTGAGGTTTTATTTTTTCTTTTCTACTTTTTAAAGATGAAGTGTTAGGTCGTTTGTATGGGCTCATTCTTATTTTTGGAGATAGGCTTGTAATGCTATGAATTTTCCTCTTATAACCACTTTCGCTGTGTCCAAAGAGTTTTGATATGTTGTACTGTAGTTATTCATTCTATGTATCTCGATCTCTCTTTTTATTTCTTCTCAGACCCAGCATTTCTTAGTAGCATGTTGTTTGATTTACATGAATTTGTGGTTTGTCCCATTCTCTTTTTTTACAGTTGATCTCTAGCTTCAAAGCATTATGACCAGAGAATATGGTTGGTATGATTTCAATCCTCTTATGCATGGAGAGCTCTCAGGAAGGGCTGTTTGGGAAATGTACCACACCTTCACCCCTCCCTCTTTTCCTGCAGGGAGCTCCAGCTATGAGAGGCACCTTCTTTGTTTTTCCCAGACTACAGGGCTATTCCTTGGGTTCTGACCTGTGATAGCTCTTATGCACAGATCCCATGCGCAGAAGTGCTGTGTGCAGGTTGGGTGTTTTTTGTTGACTTTAAATGTTCAGCTCATTCTTCTCAGAAGAGAGATTTGGGGACATCTCTCACTCCACCACGTTTCAGATGCCCCTGAGTCTTGTTTTCTTATTCAGTCACCCCAATGCTTTTGATTGAGACATTTAATCCATTTATCCTTAAAGTAATTCTTGATAATTAGATAGGGATTCCTATGAAATTATTTATTTTATTATTATTTTTTTCCCTCTTAAATCCATTTAACATTTTGTTTGTTAGTGATGAACTCCTTTGGCTTTTTCTTGTTTGGGAAGCTCTTTGTTCTTTGATTCTGAATGAGAGCTTTAGTGGGTAGTGTGGTCTTGGTTATAGGTCTTTGTTTTTCATCAGTTTTGCTCTTTTCATCCAATTTCTTCTGTCCTACAGAGTTTCTGTTTAGAAATCAGCCAATGGTCTTATGGGAGCTCCCTTGTAGGTAACTAAGTTCTCTTGCTGATTTTAAGAATATTTGTCTTTAATATTGGCATTTTAATTAGGATATGTTTTGGTGTGGGCCTTTATGGGTTTCTTTGGAACGCTCTGCATTTCCTGGACTTGTCATCTATTTCCTTCACCAGGAGGGAAGTTTTCAGTAATTATTTTTTCAAATATGTTTTCAAGTCCTCACTCTCTCTCTTTTAGTATCCCTATGATGCAAATGTTGATATTCTTAATATTGTCCCAGAAGCCCCTTAAAGTATTTTCATTTTTTAAAATAGTTTTTTTTTCTTGTTGCTATTCTGATTGTTTTCTACTACTTATCTTCCAAATTGCTGATTTGATTCTCTGTTATATCTAATCTACTATTGATTCTATCTAATAGAGTCTTTCAGTTATTGTAGACTTCATTCTATTTTTCTGTGTTTTATAACTTTATGTTTATGCTTTCTGTTTCTTTGCTGAAACTCTATTGAGATTATTGAGCATCCTATAACCAGTGCTATGAATTCTACATCTGATAAATTGCTTGTCTCTATTTTATTTAGTTCTTCTTTTGGAGGTTTGCTCTATTATTTCACTTGGAAGTTGTCTTTGTCTCTCCATTTTGGTCTCCTTCTTCTCTTTGTTTCTATGTGTTAGGTAGGGCTGCTATGTCTCCTGATCTTAGTAGAGTGGCCTGATGTAGTAGGTGTCCTGTGGGACCCTGTGGCACAGTATCCTTGATCACCTGAGTCCGATGCTTCAGAAATGTCTTTATTTGGTTGTGTGTGCCCTCCTGTTGTTGTTGAATATTGGCTGTTCTTGACACATCAGTGGTGGGGTTGACCCTCAGGCTGCTTAGTTTTGAGGACTGGCCATGACCACACAGCATATGAGCTGCTATGTGCAGGTTGACTTCATGGAGTGGGATTTGCCCCAGTGGGCTTGGTGTCGCCCTCCCCCCCCCATCTTTATTGAAATAAAATAGACAGTTAGTTGCTTGTATTTACATTGTACATTTCAATGAGTTTTTTTTTTTCAATTATGATTGGCATGCAATAATATATAACAGTTTCAGTTGCATAGCATGGTGATCAGAGATCCACATAACTTACACAGCAGTAGCTCTACTTATTTATTACATATTTATTACAGCACTATTAAGTATCTTCCCCATGCTACACTCTGCATCTTCATGTCTATTCTGCAACTATTCATTTGTAGCTCTTAATCTCTTTGCCTTTTTTTTTTTTTTTTGCCAACTAATAGCCCTCAAAATAGTCCCTGTATCTATGAGTTTATTTCTACTGTTGTTGTTTTTGTTGTGTATTTTGTCTTGAGATTTTACATGGACATGAAATTATGCAATATTTGTCTTTCTCTATCTGACCCACTTCATTTCAGCTCAATACCCTCTAGGTCCATCAAGGCAATATCTTTCTCCATTCCCTTCCTTTTAGTCTCTGTGTGTCTTTTAATCTGAAGTGAGTTTCTTCTAGAGGTCTTCTTTTCCTATCTGTTTAGCCAACCTATCTTTTGGTTGGAGCACTTAAATCTTTTCCATTTGAAGTACTTGTTAATCAAGATGTAGTTATTACTATTCTTTATTTATGTTTTTGATACATGCTTGTTTTAAAAAAAGTCTCTCCAAAATTTCCTATAATATTGGTTTGGTCATGAATTTATCTTATTTTTCTCTGGAAAGCTCTTTATTTTTCTAGTTCTAAATTCTAGCTTTCTAGATAAAGTAGTCTTTGTTGTGGATCCTGGGTTTTCCAAACTTTAAATATTTTGGGCCAAGCCCTTCTGTTCTGTAAAGTTTGCTCTGAGAAATCAGCTGTCAGCTTTATGGGTGCTCCCTTGTAGGTAACTAACTGCTCTCTCTTGCTGCTTTCAAGATTTCTCTTTGTATTTAATCTTTGGCATTTTAATTATTAAGTGTCCTGGTATGGGCCTCTCTGGGTTCATCTTTTTTGCGAGCTTCCTGGGGTTCTATGTGTATTTTCTTTACCAGGTTAGAGAAGTTTTTGTTATTTCTTCAAAGAGGTTTTAAACCCAGTTTTCTTTCCTCAGGTACCTCTATTCCACAGACGATATTACATTTAATTTTGACCTGTAGACTTCTTAAATTCTTATCATATTCTTGGCTTCTTTTTCCTTGCCATTCTGATTAGGTGTGTTCAGCTTTCCCGTTCTCATTATTGATTTCCTGTAATATGCTCCTTATCTCAGATAATGTTTTCTTTATTTTTGATTGGTTCCTTTTAATAATTTCTACTTCCATTTTATTTGTTTTTTATTTCTCATTAAGGTTCTCACTGTGATTATCTATACTTTCCCTTAGTTCATTGTGCATCCTTAGATGAAATGTTTTGAACTCTGTACTTGGTAAGTTGCTTGTCTCCATGTCATTTATTGATTTTTTTTTTCCTGGAGTTTGTCCCATTCCTTTTATTGTGACATGTATCTTTGGCTCTCAGTTTTTGCTGCCTCCGTGTATTTGTTTCTATATTTCAGGTAGGGCACTTACGTTTCCCAGTTTTAGTAGATTAGCCTATTTAGTAGGAGTCTTGTGGGGGATAATTGCAGTGTCTTTCTTGTCATAAGAACTGGGTACTCTAGTAACACCCATCATGTGTGTTGTGTGTGCCCTCCTGTTGTAGTTGAGACTGGGGCCTCTGTGTACATAAATGGGAGTGATTGGCTAAAGGGCTGATTGTTTGCAAAAACTGGCTTTTGGAAGGCTGACCATACACAGTAGGATTCACTTTAGTAGGACCCTGGTGCCTGCCTAGATTGTCCTTTGGTTGTGTTCTTTTTGGACACAGCTCTTCCAATACTCCAGATGGTCATGCTTGTCCCAGAGCTTCCTCAGAAAAATCACAACATAGGCCAAATTCAGCTGCAGCGTCAACCCTGCCCACGGCCACGTGGCCAGTGCTACCTGGCTGCCACTTTGCTAGGCTCTGAGGTGCCTTGAGAAGCTAAGCTGGGAACTTAGGACAGCTGCTAGTACTGGGTTTTGGGCTGCTCAGTAAGTAGTATGAGTCAAATGCTACTTGTTTGGGCATTGTGAACCTTTGAGAGCTTTTAGGAAAGTACACAGTATGAGCCAAGACAGACCATTTTTTTTTTTTTTTTTTTTTTATGGAAAAGCCACTGGAAGAGGCTTGAGTGGTCCCACAAGTTTGGGGAGGTGGGAACTCAGAGTATCATCTGGGTGAGGTGATTTGTGTTCAGGGATGAGATATGGCAGCCACCTTTGTTTTCATGTGTAGAGGCGGAGGACTCAACAAGGGAACAGTGTCCTCTGTTCATTCCTCTGTCTGGGAAAACGCTATCCCATCTACCCTTTTTCTGTGTCCTGATAATTCATAACTGTGGTTATATTTCTAGTGCTTCTTGTGCTGCTGCCTCAGTGCTAGAGCTCAAGTGAGTGAGTTAGTCAGCAAGTAAATCCAAGAGTGGTTTCTTTAAGAAGAATGTCTGCACCTCCAGCTGCATTCTGTCTCACTCAGCCACAATATCTGCTGATTTTCACAGCCAGAGTTTGTGGGGACATCCCTGTCTAGCACTGGAACCCTGAACAGGGGATCTCAGCGTGGGGCCAGGACTTGCCACTTCTCCAGGGGAACCTCTACAGTGGAGATATTCCTTCTGATTCTCAAGTGTGTGGGATGATCCCACTTCACATCTCTGCCCCTCCAATGAGTCTCAAGTTGGCCTCTTACGTATATTCCCAGTAGTTAGACTTCTGTTCAGCCAGACCTCAGGTGATTCCCAGTGGTGGTTGTTCTATAGTTTAGTTGTGCTTTTGATGTACCCATGAGAGAGAAAAAGCTCAGCATCTACCTATTGGAAGCCTCTTTCTACAGATTGGAGGCCTCTTCTCCTGATTCTTAATCTTTACAGCCTGGTACAGTGGTTCTGGCCCTTCGCCAGTTTCAACATGGCTTTATCTTTATATGCCTAGTTATAGGAATTCTGTTTAACTAGTCTTCAGGTGGTTCTCCATAATGGTTGTTTATTGAAAGGCATTTATCTGCTCTAGCTGACACAGTGTCTGAGTAGAGCACGGTTCTCAGAGGATCCTGCGGGGGAGATAGATGTAGGCACTCCCTGGAACAGCTATTGAGGTTAGTCACTCTTGGCCTGCTTGCGCTCTCTGTTCTGCTTGGATTGCAAAACTGTGAAGTGCTTGGAACATAAGGAGGGGCTACTGTAAATAGCAGGATGGAGTTTTAGCCTATATATACTGTTGTGCCTGCTAAATAAACGGACTTGGTGGACATTGTTCCTGGCTCCACGTCTCCTGTGTTCGGGGAGTAACACAGTGGGTCGAGTCCCCAACAACTCATCAAGCGGTGGCAAAACCCGGGGCCCTTCGCACGTGTGGTGAGTCCACCCGCCTCTCGTGGCCACAGGTACTAGTGGCTGGACCCCGCAGTTCTCAAGATGGGGAACCTACCGTCCGGATCACGAGAACCTCAAGCTGGCATTCTAGTTTCACTTTTGAAAAGTAGACAGGTTAAATACTCTCAGAAAGAATGTGAGCTGGTTTTAGATGGAAGTTGTGTGGTCGGCCCCGTGGATGAACACAGATATGTGGGCAAGAATAAAAGCAATTGCTAAGAGAAGACAAGTCCAAGGGGACTTTGTGCGCTCCCTACCTTTTTATCCCACAGTTACAGCTATCCATGCTTGCCTCTCGGGCACCGAGGAGGCCATTGAGGTTCCTCAGCAGGTCATTTGTCAGGCAGCAGTAAGGGAAAAAGAGGAAATAAGGGAGGAACAAAAGCCTTCACCACGGTGTGAAACGCCTTTTGAAGCATACACAGAAGGGTCAAAAGAGAAGGGGAAGCCACCCAGCGCCTATGCTGAGGCCTGTGCTATGCGGAACTACTTCTGGCCTCCAGACCCTGAGTTCGGGTCAGCCAACTATAAAGCAGGCAAACGTCGCAAGGGTGGTTAAGGCCATCTGCCCTCCCCCCTCCCCCCTTCTGTTAGAAGAAGTGCGGAACTATTCCCAGTAAATGTAGCACCCACGCCTCAGCAGCCGGGCTGGTGGTATCCGACTGAGACGAAGGTACTAGAGAGGTGCAGAAAAATAGCTAGGGAGGAAGGTCTAAGCAGCCCGTACTTACAACAGTTGTTAGATGATTGGAGTGTAGATCTTAAGTGCATGTAGGTGACTACATGCACTTGATGAGAATGTTGCTCACCCCTGGAGCTTTCTTAACATGGAAAGCCATGGATTAAGATGACCACGAACAGCAAGCGAACACAATGCAGCGGCCGGGTGCAACTTTACTCCAGTGAGGACCCCAATCCTAGAGGCCACTGCCACTCCTTTTCCGAAACAATTAGATAATGGGGGACATAGAACCTAGCAGTAGTCCCTGGAATTCACCAGTGTTTGCCATTGAGGAAAGTGGAGGTTGTTACATGACCTCAGAGGCACCAATGCTCAAGCTCAAAAAATGGGAAGTTTGCAACCAAGACTCCCACTGCCTTCAGCCTTACCTAGAAATTAGGCTGTTATTGTACTGGATATGAAGGATTGCTTTTTCAGCAATCCACTTCATCCTGTTGACAAAGAACGGTTTGCATTCTCAGTATCTAACTTCAAAGCGCCTGCTCAGAGGTGTCAATGGAAAGTTCTACCCCAGGGTATGTTAAACAGTTCTACCCTGTGTCAAGCATATGTGTGGCAGGCCCTGCAACCATTGGAAAATGTATCGGGTTTAACTGTTATTCACTATATGGATGATATCTTACTGAGTCATGTTGAGGAAAAGGTGTTACAACAAACTTTTGAGTGGGCCCGAAAGAGCCTCTGCAATTTTGGCCTGTTGTTAGCCCCAGACAAGGTGCAAAGATTTGCTCCCTATACATACTTGGGTTTCAAAGTGGCCGATAATGTAACTCCAGTGAGGCCCAAACTTGAAATTCCTGCTGGGCGCCTTAGTCTTAACTGAGTTACAAGAACTTTGTGGGAACATCAACTGGGTCAGGGGTTCCCTTAATGTTCCTACAGCAGTTAGAACCTTTATTCAGGTGTCTTAAAGAGAATCCGGACCCCACCAGTATCCGGGTGCTCACTCCAGAAGCCAAAAGGGCATTAGAAGAAGTGTCCAAAGCCTTATTACCAGCAGGCAGTCTGCAGCAATAGAATCCAAAGGAACCCCTGTTGGGTATGTTATTTGGGGAAGCTGCTGTGCTATGGCAAGAGGGCCCACTGTTATGGCTACACATTTATAGATCAAAACTGCCCAATATTGCCTCCATTGAAATGCTCCTGGCTTCTCTACTTGGGAAATGCCAGAAAGCCACTGTGACTTATTTTGGTAAAGAACGAGACACCATAATCATACCTATCAGTTTAGAACATTTACCTAACCTCTTAGCCAAGGGAGAAGACCCGCCCCTCAATCTTGAAGGCTTTCCTGGGACAATCATTATCCCAGTGACCAATTGATAAATGAGTTTAGGAGGTTGACTCTGACCTTTCAAGAAAACTGTTTTCCAAAGGGCTCTGCCTTGCCAAATGCCCTCGTGGCATTTACAGATGCAAATAAGTTCTCTTGTGGACATGTAACCTATAAAAATGACACAGTGTACACAGTTCAGTTCAGCAAGCAGAATTAAGGGCCATATTAATGTGTTTACAGGATAACCCTGACCCTCTAAATATATTTCCTGACAGTGCATGTGCAGTTCAGACTTGCCGTGCTTTACCTTTTACTTCGCTACAGGGTAAACCTGGACGTTTAAGAGATATCATGGAAATGCTACAAATGGGTAATACATGTGCGATGTAGTCCTTCATATGTTACCCATATCAGATCTCATTCTGGCCTCCTGGGTCTGTTGAGTCAAGGAAATTAAGCTATAGACAAAGCCTTGGCCTTAGCGGTCACTCCTCTACAACAAGCCAAGGAACTACATGGGAAATTTTATATGTCATTGGCGGCCCTGAGGAGGCTGTATCCAGACCTAAGTAAAGAAGCCTGTCAACATTTAATCCAGGGCTGTATCTGCTGTGGGCCACTAATGCCATTAGGGCCCCTGCAACTGGTGGGGGTCAACCCTCGAGGTCTGAGGCCCAGTGTAATCTGGCAATCTGGTGTAACCATAATCTCTGCCTTCGGCAGACACAAGTAGGCAGTTACTTGGATAGACACCTTTTCTGGGTGCCTCTTTGCACAGGCCTGTACTCAGGAAACTGCTAAGGCAGTTTGTGAGACTGTAGAGGCTGCATTTTTATGTATGGGGGTGCCTCATACCGTCAAAACTGATAACGGCCCTTGTTTCACAGCTAAATGTTTCCAGCCTTTTGTGCCACATGGAATTTGAAACATGTCACTGGCATTCCATATAACCCTCAGGGTCAGGGAATCATCGAACGGGCACACCAGACACTTAAGGCTCAAATTCAAAAAGAAGGGGGAAATGAGCGCCCTAAGATAAAGCTAACCAGAGCCCTGTTTACATTAATTTTTTGACTTTTGATGAACATGGTTTTTTGCCAGTATCTAAACACTGGGGCAGCATCTCCCCCCTTTCCTGTGCCTCTGGTCCCGTGGAAGGACCCGGTTATTGGACGCTGGATGGACCCCGCACCATTACTAATTCAGTGTAAAGGTTTCGCTTGTGTGTTCCCTCCAAGTGCACCCTCATCTATCCATATGAGCACGGTTGGTCCGGCCAGCCTTGTTGGGAGAGGATGAGAGGATGAGCGACAGGGAGGAGGAAACTGAGCCTACCCGCAGGCACCTTCAGGACCTCACTCTAGGGAACGTCAGATGAAGAGAGCGACGCAGGCGCCGGGCCTGTGTGACAAGGCAAAAAGGGACAGACCTTCGGGACAGGCGTACCCCGGGGTCCCTATTTTTGTTGAAGTGTGAACGTATTACTGTGTTAGAACCTCAATTAAGACTGCTTTGTGATGTTAGCTTTAGACAGATCTGTGTCACGCCTGTTCCTGTTCAAAACCTTACCCTCACTCTAAAGGAATTGCAACAGAATTTAACTGGACCATGGATGTTTTAGAACAAACCATATTAATAGCTAATCTAAATCATACTTCGGCTAAAACCTTCCTTGATGCTGGGATGTTAGGACAATTTATGCAATCTGTCAAGGACTTTATGAACCCTGGATGCATGATAATGTATGAAATACTAGGACTGTGTATCCTTTTTGCTTGGTTAATATATAATTTGTGTCACAAGGTAAAAAAGGTTGAAAAAACAACAAGTAATGATGGCCCAGGTCTTCTTAGCAGCAATTCAAAAAGAAGGGGGAGATGTAGGGGTCCGAGTGTATTTGTCTGCTCTAACTGAAGCAGTGTCTGAGTAGATTACGATCCTCAGGATCCTGCGGGGGAGATGTACGCACTTCCTGGAACAGCTACTGCGGTTAATCACTCTTGGCCTGCTTGCACTCTCTGTTCTGCTTGGGTTGCAAAACTGTGAAGTTCTTGGAACATAAGGAGGGGCTACTCTAAATAATAGAATGTGGTTTTAGCCTTTATATACGGTGGAGTTTGCTAAATAAACAGACTTGATGGACGTTGTTCCTGGCTCCATGTCTCCTGTGCTCCGGGGGTAACACAGTCGGTCGAGCCCTCAGTGGACTCATCAGTTTATTATTTGGTTTTAAGTTTAATGTGATCATGGGAGTAGACAAGTAAGAGTCTACGTACTCTCCACCAAGAACTACACTTTCTTTCTCTAATTTATAACTACTTTAGTTTCAGTTCCTATCCATAGTATTAAAAGTAACATTCTAAATCTAGAGTCCTATCACTAGTGGCTAACCTGGATCATAGCTAGAACTGGGACCCACCCATGTATTATTGGAACAAAATAGAAATAAACCAGCACCTGTGTGGTCATTAGTTTCTTCATTATGTGGTGTTGGAAGAATTGGACAGGTACATGCAAAACACTGAAACCAGATCATTTTCTGACACTATGTACAAAGTTAAATTCAAAATAGATTCAGGACAAATGTAAGACCCAAATTTATAAAACTCCTAGAAGAAAACATAGGTAGTAAACTCTTTGATATCATTCTTAATATGTTTTCCTGATATATATTCATGAACTAGGAAATAAAAGAAAAAATAAACATGTGGTGCTACATTAAATAAAAAGTTTTGCACAGCAAAGAAAAAAATCAGTAAGACAAAAAGACAGCCTATTGAGTTGGAGAAAATATTCGTAAATTATATAATCAATTATATATTCATAAATTATATAATCAGGGGGTAATATTCAAAATATATTTAAAAGTCATACCACTTACTCTAAAAAAACCTCAATTTGATTAGAAAAGGAGCAGAGGAACTGATTGGGCGTTTCTTTGAAGAGGATGTACAGATAGCCAATAGACATATTAAAAGGTGCTCGACATCACTAATTAAAACAGATATGCAAATTAAAATTACTTTGGGATATCACCTCACAACTGTCAGAATGGCCAACATCAATAAATCAACAACAAACAGGTGTTGGAGATATATGGAGAAAAGGAGGCCCTTGTGCACTGTTGATAGGGTAGCAATTTTGTTGCAGCCTGTTTTCCAAAATTTTAAAGTAAAACTGCCTTCAAATTCTGAACAAACAAAATGAAAGACTCACAGATACAGAGAACAAATTGATGGCTGCTAGATGGAAGGAGAATTGATGGGCTGAGTGAAAAAGGTAAAGATTAAGGGCAAATTGCCAGTTACAATATTGTCATCAAAATGTAAAGTATAGCTTGATTATGTATTGTGCTAGGTGGGTGCTAGACTCATTAGAGGATTACTTCATAAATTATATAAATATTGAACCACTATGCTGTATATCTGTAACTAAAATAGTATAATACTGAATGCCAAATCTAGTTAAAAATACATTTTTAAAGTAGAACTATGTAGTGACCTAAAAATTTTTATCTCTGAGTATTTATTTGGAGGAATGTAAATGCCAATTCAAAAAAAAAAATATGCATCTTCTGTTTATTGCCACTTTACTTATAATAGACAAGTTATAAGAGCAACCAATTGTCCATCAAATGAGAATTGGATTAAAAAAATCGTAATTAAACAAGGAAAGGGATTTTTTGAAAACTATACAAACTGCCATCTCTAGGTTACCCAAATTATGATTTGTGCTTTTGTCTAACACTACAAAAAACATAACGGGGTGGAGGAGTACATACACAAAAGCAGTCTTTGAATGTTACAATCAACAATTAGAGTGCAAAGCACAGGAAATACCTCCTTGCCTGCCAGCAGGCCCTGCTACTGTTCCTTTAATAAAGGGTACTGAGCTAATGAGAGAAAATTCTTAACCATTTATGTAAACTATACAGTGGAAATTTTACTCATCTATTATTAAATGCAGCAACTGTCACTCAGCATGCTAACTTTGTACGAGATAAGTATCCTCTCAGCATGTCATGTCACCATATTGAGACATCTGCTCAGATCATTCAGGTGATTAACCTTTTCAGTGGGAAATGTGAATCCAGGACTAACTTCTCTAGATAGGTCCTACCTAGTTTCTTTTTATGAATATCTTTGCAGCCAAGCTCAAGAGAACTGAGTCTTGGGTGTATGTTTTCTACTTTAAAAAGGCTAATCTCAGCCCACAAACCTCTGACGTCAAGTGACCATGAGGAAAAGCTACCTACACCTTTTAAAAAACTGCTTCCACCCAAGGCTGGACCAGGCAAGTCTCAACTTTAAATACTGACCTTTATTAAGCATAATTCTTATGTTTATTTTATACTTGTCATAGGAACCTCGTTCTTAGAAATTCTGATCATTTTAGATTCACTGTTGTTCCAAGCCTGTCAACTCCCTTGTGTTTTGATTGCTTATTTTAAGTTACTGTTGTTATTACGAAAAGTGATTTTTATGTATCACTGATTGTGATAGTTAGCCTTACTCAGGCATGAACAGCTAATTTATTCATCAGAATTTCACAGATGATTGCAACTTCTGACCTTCTTAAAAGATGTTGAGTGCCCCACCCTAAGCTCTATTCCAACCACAGTCACAGTGACTCACTAGTACACCCTTTTCTAATTTCAGTTCTACTGCATATTTTACTTTCAGTAAGATTCAAACCCCCATTTATTAGCTAGTGTGAACAGGCAATTAAGAATCTCTCTATTGCCTTAGATGACATTGCTAGTGACGTTGTCACCTCCATTGCAGTACAAAAAATGGCTGTTGATGCTTAAGCCAAGGTCTTAAGAGATATCTGCAGATTATATGTTAGGAGAACACGGAGCTGTATGCACAGTACTTAATACATCTGGTTTTATATGTGTAAACATTTGTGTCTCATGAAGCAAACATTCATTTAGAAAGTATCAGAAAGGAAACCACTTGACTATAAATTTATTCTCTTTACTGACCATTTCAGTTGGGTGGCAACAGAGGTGCTGATTGTTTCAACAAAATTAGTACAAGTTGGTTTAGTAGTTTTACTAGTTTTTTGATGTTATAACCTTTAATTGTCATATGTGGCATATTGTAATTATGTAAGTGCACGAACAAAGCTTCAGACTGAAGTAGCTACCTAAACCTTTCCAGAAAGAATGATTCTTCAAAAATACTAAAAAAGTATCACTGATTGAGTGACGACCATCCCAAAACTTTTGTTGCCCCCAAATTTGGGTAAAGACATATTATCACGTGACACAATCCTTGGACGTGCCTCTTCTGTGTGGCTCGATCTGCTCGAAATAGAGCTTCACTAGCAGTGTGTAACAAAGCTAATAAAAAGCCATCTGAGCATGAAAAGGCTATTTGAGCATCATTAAAATTATGCAGATTTTTATCAATAGTGCTGTAACTGCAAGATCTTGATGAAAAAGAAGAAATGTACCAAAAAATCTGAGAAGCTCTAAACTAACTTATTTCAGCCAGAGATTGAGAGAAAGAGAAACAACTGTAAGTCTGTTAACGGACAGTTAAAAACAACTTCATGCTAGATAAGTCTGCATGAGGATTAATTTCCAGGAGGGCTCTTTTTGTGATTCTCCAAAAGGGAATAGCCAGGCTTTATCAAACGCTAGGATGTTCCACTTGTCTATGTGTGAAATTACTGAATTGTCACCTACAGCCTTCTTTGTGCAGAAAAGAAAAAGCCATAAGGAGAAGTTTTTTAAAAATTCAGAAAAGAAAAAAATGTTCTGCCAGTAAATGCAGATATACAATAATCACAGTTAATTGACTAGTAGTAAGCTTAACTATAACTATCAGAATCAATTATAAGACCCACAGAACAGAAAGATCTAAAACATGTTATCAAAACATTAAGAGGGAAAGGGTGTAAGAAGGTATTGCTTTTAAAACTTAGTGTGATTGAACTTAAATGCCTATCAGCCTAAAATAGACTGCAATAGATATAAATGTGTGAATCTCATGAACCTCGTGAACCAAAAACATGCGAAAAAATACACAGAAAATGACTCGATCCAAATATTAAAGAAAATCCATGAGTCAAAAGGAAATAGAGAAAGGACACTGAATAACAATAAAAATAATATGAAACAATTAACTAAATGGCAAAAAGCACTTATCAATAATTATCCTAAAGGTAAATTAGATCAGTGTTCCAATCAAAAGATAGAGGGTGGTAAAATAAATTTATCTGAAAATGGACCTTTCAATGTGTTGCCAAAATAATATCTCAAAGCAGATCAAAAGACACACACGAAAAGATGAAGAAAGATATTCCAGGTAAATAGAAATTAAAAGAATCTGGGGTAGGAATTCTCATATTGGAAAAAGTCACCACAAAACAAATTTGTAAAAAGAGAGAAAGAAGGACATTTCATATTTTCAGAAGACTCAGTTTCAGAAAATATGAAAAACTATAAATATCTATGTATTCAATATAGGAGCACCAAAGTTAATGAACATATCCCAAATTAATGAACATAAAGGCAGAATTTTAAAGTAACACTATAACAGTAGGGAGCAGCATTTTTTTAAAAAGGTAAGATTTATTAGAAGTTCATGTTAGAAGATTGGCTGTGCCAGGAAAGGCTGCAGCCCTGTGGAATTTGAAGATGAGAACACAGACGGTTATAATACACTCCAAGGGAGGATTGGGTTACCAGCAAAGATGTGGAAAAAAGTTCAAGACTTGAGTGCTCCACTTACATCATTGGATAATCATCCACACATAAAATTATTAAGGAAATAACACTATTAAACAGCACTTTACATCAACATGACTTGATATTTACGGAACTCTACAGGAGACACATTTTTTCTCAAATGCACATAGACCATTTTCTAGGATAGATAATATACTAAGCCACAACACAAATCTCAGTCAATTCAAGATGACTGAAATTATATCAAGCATTTGTTCTCACCACAGTGTCATGAAACTAGAAACAAATCGCAAAAAAATAAATGAAAAAATAGGAAATATGTGGAGATTAAACCATATCCATATAAATAAGTGAATCAAAGTGAAAATTCAATAGGAAATCAACAACTACCTTGAGACAAATGAAAGGTGAAACAGAAAATTTCTACCTCAAAAATCAGGAATAAACCAACATAAATAATTTAATTTACAATGAAAGAAACTAAAAATATAAATAAGTAAAAAAGGAGGAACATAAAAAGCCCATGTGAGAAAATGAATAAAGTAATAAAGATAATAAGTAAATAAAATAGAAAATTGACAATTGTTGGAAAAATATTTATAAAGATAAGGCCTGATTCTGCCTTTAGCAACATTCAAATGTTCATTCATGTAATTTACCTTTTTCTTTCCCTTTTCATTTTATTTTTGAATAACTTTACTGGTGTGACATTGGTTAATTATTTACATAGGATTCAAGTGTACAATTCAACAATACCTCACTGCATGTTCATCCCCAAAGTCAAATCTCCTTGTCACCATATATTTGACCTCCTTTAACCCTTTCTACCTCCTCTTTCCCTACTTCCCTCTGGGGACCACTAAACTTATGTGGGTGTCCATGAGTCTTTGTTTGCCTTGTTCATTTGTTTCTTTCATTTTTATATCTCACATGTAAGTGAAATATAGTTTTCTGCTTTTCCTAAATGACTTATTTTGTCCAGCATGATAATTTCAGATTCATTCACGTTGTTACAAAGGGCAGTATTTCATCTTTTCTTATGGCTAAGTAAAATCCATTGTAATGTGTACTATATTGTCTTTTATTTAATCATCTATCAAATGGCACTTGGGATGTTTCCATGTCTTGGCCACTATGACTAATACTGCTATAACATAGCCGTGTACATATCTTTCCAGAAAATAAAGATTTTGATTATTGGTCTAATTTTGTTTGTAGTAATTGATCTCTTCATTTTCCTTTTTTTCAAATTCAGTCTTTAAGATAATATGTTTTTTAGGAATTTAAGCATTTTTCTAAGTTGTTCAATTTGTTGGCATATAATTGTTCATAATATTTTTTAAAATCATTTTTGTATCACTGTGATATAAGTTGTCGTATCTAGCCTTTCTATTTTGATTTTATTTATTGGGTTTTCTCTCTTTTTTCCTGGGTGAGTATGATTAAAGTTATATAATTTTTCTTTCAAAAACAAGCTCTCTATTTTATTGATTTTTTAAAAATTTTTAGTTTCTATTTTGTTTATATTTACTCTGATCTTAGTTTCTTCCTCCTATTTTCTTTAGGCTTTTTATGCTGTTTCATTCCTAGTTTAAGTGAAAGTTTAGATTGTTTATTTGAGATATCTCTTGTTTCTTAGCTTGGAAAAATATTCATCACTGTATTGCTATTAATTTTTCCCTTAGGAGTGTTTTTGCTGTGTCCCATAGATTTGGGTTTATTGAGCTTTCATTTTCATTTATCTCATTGTATATTTTCATTAATGCCTAAATATCAATGTTAACTCATATATGGTTTGGTAGCATGTTATTAAGCTCCATGTGTTTTTGTGATTTTCATTTTTTTATACTTGATTTTTAGTTTTATAACGTTGTGGTGAAATACGCTAAAAATACCAAATAAATCCATGAGGTCTAATGTGTAATTTAAGCCAACATTTTTCTTGTTGTTATTCCATCTGGGAGATCTGTCTATTGGTTTCGATAAAGTGTTAAAGTCTCCTACAATGATGTATTAGTGTTCATCTCACTCTTTATGTCTATCAATATTTGCTTTATATATTTAATTGAACTGTGTTGGATGCATAAATTATTACCAGGATTATATTCTCTTGTTAGATTGATCCCTTTTTATTATAGCCTTTTGTGCCTGTTATTATAAATTGATTTAAAATCTATTTTGTCTGGTATCAGTATTGTAACACCAGCTTTTCTTTTCATTTGCAAGACATGTTTTTGTCCATTCTGTGACTTTTTGGCTGTGTCTGTCTTTCCACCTGAAATGGGTCTTGCAGAAAGCACATACATGGGTCTTGTTTTCTGACTCTTTCAGCTACCCTATATCTTTTGATTGAAGCATTTACTAAACTTACATTTAAAGTGATTATTGCAAGGGACAAAGTTATTGCCATTATATTATTCATTATATTATTCACATATATGTTTCTCCCCTTTTTCTTCTTCTTACAGAAGATGGTTTAACATTTCTTGTAACACTGGTCAGTGGTGATAAATTTCGTTTAGCTTTGTTTGCTTGTTTGTTTGTTTGTTTGTTTTGGTAATTTTTTTATTTCATCTTCAGTTTTACATGAAGGCTGTTACAGGATATCCACATCCTGACTATTGTAAATTCTTCCGCCATAACATTTTTTTTTATCCATCCTTCTACTGCTGTGTAACGTGGATTGCGTCAATACCTTGGCTACTGTAAATGTTATTAATAAGTTATAATTGTCAATGCATAAGTGTTTTTGAATTAACATATAGGTTTTGGGGGGGTTCCAAAGTGAAATTACTGGATTACTTCTTTTTTCTTTCTATAATCCTTGTTTAAATATTTTTTTCTGACATGAGTATTGCTACCAAAGCACTCTTTAAATTTTTATTTGCATAAAATCATTTTCCATCCACTTATTTTAGTGTGTGTGTGTGTTTGAGAGAGAGAGAGAGAGACAGAGACAGACAGAGAGAGACAGAGAGAGACAGAGAGACTGAGAGGGATTTCTATCAGTAGTCGGTCTCATTCAGTCTGCATGTGTAAGGCAAGTCCTGTTTTGGAATATTTAATCCATTTACTTTTAAGGCAATTATCAGTAAGTTTGCAATTACTGCCTTTCTTTAATTCATATTTTTTAATCTTTCTTCATCTTAAAGTTCTTGAAACATTTCTGGTAATAGTGGCTTGACAATAATAAATACCTTCAGCTTTTGCCTGATTGAAAAGCTCTCTATAATGGCTTTGATTCTAAAATGATAGCCTTGTTGAACAGTATAATTTAGGTTGTAGGTCATTTGTTTTGATTACTTTGAGACCTAATCCTAAATATAAAATTCACCCTTAGTTCTAACTCTAATTCTAAAACTAACCAGCAATAAAGTTGAAAACCTAAACTTGAACCTTAATCTAAACCTAATTCTGCCATTTATTATAAACTAAAACCTAATTGTGACTCTGAATCTAAAACAAATTCTAATCATAGACTAACCCTCATGATAATTCAAACCATATACCATTAATCTAACACAAAACATACCCCAATGATACCCCTCTTCGACACCTACTGTATCTTACCATTTCCCTGGTACTTACCCTAATATTAACTCTAACACTAATTTCCAAAGAAAACATAGTTAGAAAGCCAAGTCTAACCATAACCCTAATTAGAAACTCAATCCTAAACCTAATACTATCCTGAGTTAAACCCAAGTTTTAATATCAAAGCTAACCGTAAAATATATTTGACTTATTGAAAAGGTGAATATAATAGTGAAGGACAGAAGTGTGAAAAACACCTGTTAGCTTGAATTGGATGTTTTTGTGATTTTCATTTAAGAATAACATCAACATTTAGGAAGAAAGAATGGCATAGATGACGGGGCTTTGTTCATTCCTCAGGAGACCAAATCAAAGTCATGAGAAAAACGTGGAAAAACAGCCAGCAAAGTCCCCTGAGATCTGGATGAAGAAGCCCTATAACAAGGGAGAGAAATAAGAAATCACCCTGCAACAGGAAAGGTAGAACAGGGTGAGGATTCGAGGATGCCCTGTCCCGAGCAGCTGACTGAGACAGAGGCTGCAGCTCTTGGCAACTACAGACACCTCATAATGGCCGTGTCTGTGAGAGGGCTTGTGCTGATGGGCCTGCTCAATCTGAGCACCAGAACTGGGTCAGCTCTGCAGCAGAAACCAGGAACTTAGAAGGAAACAGAGAGCTTTCAGAGTGAAGGCCAGAGGCAAGGCTCTCTTGTGAAAAAAAATATGTGGATGCAGCACTGTCATAGCTGAGATGTCATCAAACAGGATAACAAAGGTCACTCTTTTCAGAGGACTCCCTGAAACTCTGCATCCTCTAATTTGCGGCCCCACCCAAGCCACATCCAGTTATGTTCGGCAAATTACAAATACATTGCTGAGCAGGGCCAAGACTCACACTAGTGTTAGCCTCAGTTTCTGGTAGGTTTTCTTGAGGTCACTATCAGCACAGCGTCTGTGGATTACTTGCTGAATCTTAGCAGGTGGCCATGAAGGGCTGCAAGCTGAGGCTAAACTTGGCCTGCAGCTGATCCCCTTTCAGGACTATGCCATGGGACACCTATCACACAAAGCCATCATTCCAGTAAGATCAGGACACTTAGGAGCTTTGCTTAGTACAGAGAAACTGACACAGAGAGGCAGCCAAAATGAGAAGACAAAGAAGATAAAACAAAAGAACAGAACAGAGCTTCAGGAACAATGCAGTGAAGCCATGTAACAGATGCAGAGTTCCAAACACTGGTTATAAAGATGCTCAATAAACTTAGGAGAGGTGTTGATGCATTCTCCAGGAAGTTTAACAGAGTAATAAAAAACATAAACATGGAAATGGGAATTATAAAATGGAACCAGTCAGAAATAAAGAACACTTTATCTGGGATGAAGTGTATATTAGGGGGGAATAAACAGAGTGAATGAGGATCAAACCATTGACACAGGGAATAGAGAAGCCCAGGACACTCAATTAGAATGGCAAGAAAAAAAGGAGCCAAGACTAATAATCTATGAAGCCTATGAGACAAAATTAAAGGAAAAATATCCATGCTATGGGGGTAACTGAAGAAAAATATAATAAGTTGAAGAGCTATTTGAAGAAATAATTATGGAAAAATCCACTAACATGGTTAAAAAAAAAATAGACATACAAATCACGAAGCTCAGAAAATCTCAAGAAACAGGAATCCAAAGAGGCCCATCCCAAGACATATTAATTAAAATGACGATGGTTAAATACGAAGAGAAAATCTTAAATGTAGCAAAAGAAAAGCAGTTACTGACTTATAAGGGAGCACGCAGGAGATTGGCAGCTAAATTCTCAAAAGAAACTATGCAGGACAGAAAGGCTTGGCACAAAATATTTGACATGATGAAAATCCAGGATCTACAACCGAGAATAGAGTACAGATTGAGCCAGAGGAATAAAAATTGAGTTCTTTAGTGAATAGACATTTGTACAACTTATGAATTGATCACCCAATATGTCTAGCATTCTCCTGACACCATACACAGTTATTATAGCATTACTGACTATAACCCAATCGGACAACTACATGGATCAAGAGGCTATTATGCTAAGTGAAATATGTCAGACAGAGGAAAACAAGTACCACATGATCTCACTTATGTGTGAAATCTAAAGACAAAGTGAGCGAGCAAAGAACAAATTGACAGTTATCAGACAGGAAGGGGGAGGGGTTGGGGTGAAAATCAGAAATGAATTTAAAAAACAATTTAGTAGTAACAAAATAGTCATAGAGATGTAAAGTACATCATAGAAGTGACCACTTAATAAAACATTTCTTTAGGATGATAATTATGCCTCAGAAATAAATAGAGATGATGAGTCCACACTATTATAAATATGCTGAATGCCACTGAACTGCAAGATTTAATTTTCCTTCCTAGATTTTGTTTCTTTTTAATTTTTAACTTAAGTTTATTGAGTTGACATTAGTTAATACAATTGAAGTTTTCAAGTGCACACTTCAACAATACAACATATATATTTTCCATTGTGTTCAGTACTCAAAGTAAATCTCCTTCAATTACCAAATTTTGACCTCCTCTATCCCAATTTTACTCTTTCTCCTCTTTCCCTCTGGTAAGCATTAAACTGTTGTCTGCGTCCATGAGTCTCTGCTTATTGTGTTGTGTTTTGCTTTAGATTTTATATCTGACTGCTTCACTTAGCATGGTGATCTCGATTGATTCATGCTGTTTCCAAGTCAGTAGATGGTATTTTCTAACGACTGAGTAAATATCTCATTGTATATATGTACTAAATCTTCTTTATCCAATCATCTATCAAAAGATACTAATGTTGTTCGTGTCTTGGCCATCATAAATACTGCTGCCATGATTATTGGGTATATATATCTTTACAGAAATTTTTATTCTTAAGTGGTCACTTCTATGATGTACTTTACATCTCTATGACTATTTTTTTACTACTGAATTGTTTTTAAATTCATTTCTGATTTTCACCCCAACTCCTCC
This sequence comes from Cynopterus sphinx, assembly GCA_030015415.1. Lineage (NCBI taxonomy): Eukaryota > Metazoa > Chordata > Mammalia > Chiroptera > Pteropodidae > Cynopterus > Cynopterus sphinx. The sequence goes on along the minus strand of JAKZJJ010000056.1, from coordinate 22,097 downwards.
CCCTTCCTGTCTGATAACTGTCAATTTGTTCTTTGCTCGCTCACTTTGTCTTTAGATTTCACACATAAGTGAGATCATGTGGTACTTGTTTTCCTCTGTCTGACATATTTCACTTAGCATAATAGCCTCTTGATCCATGTAGTTGTCCGATTGGGTTATAGTCAGTAATGCTATAATAACTGTGTATGGTGTCAGGAGAATGCTAGACATATTGGGTGATCAATTCATAAGTTGTACAAATGTCTATTCACTAAAGAACTCAATTTTTATTCCTCTGGCTCAATCTGTACTCTATTCTCGGTTGTAGATCCTGGATTTTCATCATGTCAAATATTTTGTGCCAAGCCTTTCTGTCCTGCATAGTTTCTTTTGAGAATTTAGCTGCCAATCTCCTGCGTGCTCCCTTATAAGTCAGTAACTGCTTTTCTTTTGCTACATTTAAGATTTTCTCTTCGTATTTAACCATCGTCATTTTAATTAATATGTCTTGGGATGGGCCTCTTTGGATTCCTGTTTCTTGAGATTTTCTGAGCTTCGTGATTTGTATGTCTATTTTTTTTTTAACCATGTTAGTGGATTTTTCCATAATTATTTCTTCAAATAGCTCTTCAACTTATTATATTTTTCTTCAGTTACCCCCATAGCATGGATATTTTTCCTTTAATTTTGTCTCATAGGCTTCATAGATTATTAGTCTTGGCTCCTTTTTTTCTTGCCATTCTAATTGAGTGTCCTGGGCTTCTCTATTCCCTGTGTCAATGGTTTGATCCTCATTCACTCTGTTTATTCCCCCCTAATATACACTTCATCCCAGATAAAGTGTTCTTTATTTCTGACTGGTTCCATTTTATAATTCCCATTTCCATGTTTATGTTTTTTATTACTCTGTTAAACTTCCTGGAGAATGCATCAACACCTCTCCTAAGTTTATTGAGCATCTTTATAACCAGTGTTTGGAACTCTGCATCTGTTACATGGCTTCACTGCATTGTTCCTGAAGCTCTGTTCTGTTCTTTTGTTTTATCTTCTTTGTCTTCTCATTTTGGCTGCCTCTCTGTGTCAGTTTCTCTGTACTAAGCAAAGCTCCTAAGTGTCCTGATCTTACTGGAATGATGGCTTTGTGTGATAGGTGTCCCATGGCATAGTCCTGAAAGGGGATCAGCTGCAGGCCAAGTTTAGCCTCAGCTTGCAGCCCTTCATGGCCACCTGCTAAGATTCAGCAAGTAATCCACAGACGCTGTGCTGATAGTGACCTCAAGAAAACCTACCAGAAACTGAGGCTAACACTAGTGTGAGTCTTGGCCCTGCTCAGCAATGTATTTGTAATTTGCCGAACATAACTGGATGTGGCTTGGGTGGGGCCGCAAATTAGAGGATGCAGAGTTTCAGGGAGTCCTCTGAAAAGAGTGACCTTTGTTATCCTGTTTGATGACATCTCAGCTATGACAGTGCTGCATCCACATATTTTTTTTCACAAGAGAGCCTTGCCTCTGGCCTTCACTCTGAAAGCTCTCTGTTTCCTTCTAAGTTCCTGGTTTCTGCTGCAGAGCTGACCCAGTTCTGGTGCTCAGATTGAGCAGGCCCATCAGCACAAGCCCTCTCACAGACACGGCCATTATGAGGTGTCTGTAGTTGCCAAGAGCTGCAGCCTCTGTCTCAGTCAGCTGCTCGGGACAGGGCATCCTCGAATCCTCACCCTGTTCTACCTTTCCTGTTGCAGGGTGATTTCTTATTTCTCTCCCTTGTTATAGGGCTTCTTCATCCAGATCTCAGGGGACTTTGCTGGCTGTTTTTCCACGTTTTTCTCATGACTTTGATTTGGTCTCCTGAGGAATGAACAAAGCCCCGTCATCTATGCCATTCTTTCTTCCTAAATGTTGATGTTATTCTTAAATGAAAATCACAAAAACATCCAATTCAAGCTAACAGGTGTTTTTCACACTTCTGTCCTTCACTATTATATTCACCTTTTCAATAAGTCAAATATATTTTACGGTTAGCTTTGATATTAAAACTTGGGTTTAACTCAGGATAGTATTAGGTTTAGGATTGAGTTTCTAATTAGGGTTATGGTTAGACTTGGCTTTCTAACTATGTTTTCTTTGGAAATTAGTGTTAGAGTTAATATTAGGGTAAGTACCAGGGAAATGGTAAGATACAGTAGGTGTCGAATAGGGTTATCATTGGGGGTATGTTTTGTGTTAGATTAATGGTATATGGTTTGAATTATCATGAGGGTTAGTCTATGATTAGAATTTGTTTTAGATTCAGAGTCACAATTAGGTTTTAGTTTATAATAAATGGCAGAATTAGGTTTAGATTAAGGTTCAAGTTTAGGTTTTCAACTTTATTGCTGGTTAGTTTTAGAATTAGAGTTAGAACTAAGGGTGAATTTTATATTTAGGATTAGGTCTCAAAGTAATCAAAACAAATGACCTACAACCTAAATTATACTGTTCAACAAGGCTATCATTTTAGAATCAAAGCCATTATAGAGAGCTTTTCAATCAGGCAAAAGCTGAAGGTATTTATTATTGTCAAGCCACTATTACCAGAAATGTTTCAAGAACTTTAAGATGAAGAAAGATTAAAAAATATGAATTAAAGAAAGGCAGTAATTGCAAACTTACTGATAATTGCCTTAAAAGTAAATGGATTAAATATTCCAAAACAGGACTTGCCTTACACATGCAGACTGAATGAGACCGACTACTGATAGAAATCCCTCTCAGTCTCTCTGTCTCTCTCTGTCTCTCTCTGTCTGTCTCTGTCTCTCTCTCTCTCTCTCAAACACACACACACTAAAATAAGTGGATGGAAAATGATTTTATGCAAATAAAAATTTAAAGAGTGCTTTGGTAGCAATACTCATGTCAGAAAAAAATATTTAAACAAGGATTATAGAAAGAAAAAAGAAGTAATCCAGTAATTTCACTTTGGAACCCCCCCAAAACCTATATGTTAATTCAAAAACACTTATGCATTGACAATTATAACTTATTAATAACATTTACAGTAGCCAAGGTATTGACGCAATCCACGTTACACAGCAGTAGAAGGATGGATAAAAAAAAATGTTATGGCGGAAGAATTTACAATAGTCAGGATGTGGATATCCTGTAACAGCCTTCATGTAAAACTGAAGATGAAATAAAAAAATTACCAAAACAAACAAACAAACAAACAAGCAAACAAAGCTAAACGAAATTTATCACCACTGACCAGTGTTACAAGAAATGTTAAACCATCTTCTGTAAGAAGAAGAAAAAGGGGAGAAACATATATGTGAATAATATAATGAATAATATAATGGCAATAACTTTGTCCCTTGCAATAATCACTTTAAATGTAAGTTTAGTAAATGCTTCAATCAAAAGATATAGGGTAGCTGAAAGAGTCAGAAAACAAGACCCATGTATGTGCTTTCTGCAAGACCCATTTCAGGTGGAAAGACAGACACAGCCAAAAAGTCACAGAATGGACAAAACATGTCTTGCAAATGAAAAGAAAAGCTGGTGTTACAATACTGATACCAGACAAAATAGATTTTAAATCAATTTATAATAACAGGCACAAAAGGCTATAATAAAAGGGATCAATCTAACAAGAGAATATAATCCTGGTAATAATTTATGCATCCAACACAGTTCAATTAAATATATAAAGCAAATATTGATAGACATAAAGAGTGAGATGAACACTAATACATCATTGTAGGAGACTTTAACACTTTATCGAAACCAATAGACAGATCTCCCAGATGGAATAACAACAAGAAAAATGTTGGCTTAAATTACACATTAGACCTCATGGATTTATTTGGTATTTTTTAAGCGTATTTCACCACAACGTTATAAAACTAAAATCAAGTATAAAAATGAAAATCACAAAAACACATGGAGCTTAATAACATGCTACCAAACCATATATGAGTTAACATTGATATTTAGGCATTAATGAAAATATACAATGAGATAAATGAAAATGAAAGCTCAATAAACCCAAATCTATGGGACACAGCAAAAACACTCCTAAGGGAAAAATTAATAGCAATACAGTGATGAATATTTTTCCAAGCTAAGAAACAAGAGATATCTCAAATAAACAATCTAAACTTTCACTTAAACTAGGAATGAAACAGCATAAAAAGCCTAAAGAAAATAGGAGGAAGAAACTAAGATCAGAGTAAATATAAACAAAATAGAAACTAAAAATTTTTAAAAAATCAATAAAATAGAGAGCTTGTTTTGAAAGAAAAATTATATAACTTTAATCATACTCACCCAGGAAAAAGAGAGAAACCCAATAAATAAAATCAAAATAGAAAGGCTAGATACGACAACTTATATCACAGTGATACAAAAATGATTTTAAAAAATATTATGAACAATTATATGCCAACAAATTGAACAACTTAGAAAAATGCTTAAATTCCTAAAAAACATATTATCTTAAAGACTGAATTTGAAAAAAAGGAAAATGAAGAGATCAATTACTACAAACAAAATTAGACCAATAATCAAAATCTTTATTTTCTGGAAAGATATGTACACGGCTATGTTATAGCAGTATTAGTCATAGTGGCCAAGACATGGAAACATCCCAAGTGCCATTTGATAGATGATTAAATAAAAGACAATATAGTACACATTACAATGGATTTTACTTAGCCATAAGAAAAGATGAAATACTGCCCTTTGTAACAACGTGAATGAATCTGAAATTATCATGCTGGACAAAATAAGTCATTTAGGAAAAGCAGAAAACTATATTTCACTTACATGTGAGATATAAAAATGAAAGAAACAAATGAACAAGGCAAACAAAGACTCATGGACACCCACATAAGTTTAGTGGTCCCCAGAGGGAAGTAGGGAAAGAGGAGGTAGAAAGGGTTAAAGGAGGTCAAATATATGGTGACAAGGAGATTTGACTTTGGGGATGAACATGCAGTGAGGTATTGTTGAATTGTACACTTGAATCCTATGTAAATAATTAACCAATGTCACACCAGTAAAGTTATTCAAAAATAAAATGAAAAGGGAAAGAAAAAGGTAAATTACATGAATGAACATTTGAATGTTGCTAAAGGCAGAATCAGGCCTTATCTTTATAAATATTTTTCCAACAATTGTCAATTTTCTATTTTATTTACTTATTATCTTTATTACTTTATTCATTTTCTCACATGGGCTTTTTATGTTCCTCCTTTTTTACTTATTTATATTTTTAGTTTCTTTCAGTGTAAATTAAATGATTGATGTTGGTTTATTCCTGATTTTGGAGGTAGAAATTTTCTGTTTCACGTTTCATTTGTCTCAAGGTAGTTGTTGATTTCCTATTGAATTTTCACTTTGATTCACTTATTTATATGGATATGGTTTAATCTCCACATATTTCCTATTTTTTCATTTATTTTTTTGCGATTTGTTTCTAGTTTCATGACACTGTGGTGAGAACAAATGCTTGATATAATTTCAGTCATCTTGAATTGACTGAGATTTGTGTTGTGGCTTAGTATATTATCTATCCTAGAAAATGGTCTATGTGCATTTGAGAAAAAATGTGTCTCCTGTAGAGTTCCGTAAATATCAAGTCATGTTGATGTAAAGTGCTGTTTAATAGTGTTATTTCCTTAATAATTTTATGTGTGGATGATTATCCAATGATGTAAGTGGAGCACTCAAGTCTTGAACTTTTTTCCACATCTTTGCTGGTAACCCAATCCTCCCTTGGAGTGTATTATAACCGTCTGTGTTCTCATCTTCAAATTCCACAGGGCTGCAGCCTTTCCTGGCACAGCCAATCTTCTAACATGAACTTCTAATAAATCTTACCTTTTTAAAAAAATGCTGCTCCCTACTGTTATAGTGTTACTTTAAAATTCTGCCTTTATGTTCATTAATTTGGGATATGTTCATTAACTTTGGTGCTCCTATATTGAATACATAGATATTTATAGTTTTTCATATTTTCTGAAACTGAGTCTTCTGAAAATATGAAATGTCCTTCTTTCTCTCTTTTTACAAATTTGTTTTGTGGTGACTTTTTCCAATATGAGAATTCCTACCCCAGATTCTTTTAATTTCTATTTACCTGGAATATCTTTCTTCATCTTTTCGTGTGTGTCTTTTGATCTGCTTTGAGATATTATTTTGGCAACACATTGAAAGGTCCATTTTCAGATAAATTTATTTTACCACCCTCTATCTTTTGATTGGAACACTGATCTAATTTACCTTTAGGATAATTATTGATAAGTGCTTTTTGCCATTTAGTTAATTGTTTCATATTATTTTTATTGTTATTCAGTGTCCTTTCTCTATTTCCTTTTGACTCATGGATTTTCTTTAATATTTGGATCGAGTCATTTTCTGTGTATTTTTTCGCATGTTTTTGGTTCACGAGGTTCATGAGATTCACACATTTATATCTATTGCAGTCTATTTTAGGCTGATAGGCATTTAAGTTCAATCACACTAAGTTTTAAAAGCAATACCTTCTTACACCCTTTCCCTCTTAATGTTTTGATAACATGTTTTAGATCTTTCTGTTCTGTGGGTCTTATAATTGATTCTGATAGTTATAGTTAAGCTTACTACTAGTCAATTAACTGAGATTATTGTATATCTGCATTTACTGGCAGAACATTTTTCTTTTCTGAATTTTTAAAAACTTCTCCTTATGGCTTTTTCTTTTCTGCACAAAGAAGGCTGTAGGTGACAATTCAGTAATTTCACACATAGACAAGTGGAACATCCTAGCGTTTGATAAAGCCTGGCTATTCCTTTGGAGAATCACAAAAGAGCCCTCCTGAAATTAATCCTCATGCAGACTTATCTAGCATGAAGTTGTTTTTAACTGTCCGTTAACAGACTTACAGTTGTTTCTCTTTCTCTCAATCTCTGGCTGAAATAAGTTAGTTTAGAGCTTCTCAGATTTTTTGGTACATTTCTTCTTTTTCATCAAGATCTTGCAGTTACAGCACTATTGATAAAAATCTGCATAATTTTAATGATGCTCAAATAGCCTTTTCATGCTCAGATGGCTTTTTATTAGCTTTGTTACACACTGCTAGTGAAGCTCTATTTCGAGCAGATCGAGCCACACAGAAGAGGCACGTCCAAGGATTGTGTCACGTGATAATATGTCTTTACCCAAATTTGGGGGCAACAAAAGTTTTGGGATGGTCGTCACTCAATCAGTGATACTTTTTTAGTATTTTTGAAGAATCATTCTTTCTGGAAAGGTTTAGGTAGCTACTTCAGTCTGAAGCTTTGTTCGTGCACTTACATAATTACAATATGCCACATATGACAATTAAAGGTTATAACATCAAAAAACTAGTAAAACTACTAAACCAACTTGTACTAATTTTGTTGAAACAATCAGCACCTCTGTTGCCACCCAACTGAACTGGTCAGTAAAGAGAATAAATTTATAGTCAAGTGGTTTCCTTTCTGATACTTTCTAAATGAATGTTTGCTTCATGAGACACAAATGTTTACACATATAACCAGATGTATTAAGTACTGTGCATACAGCTCCGTGTTCTCCTAACATATAATCTGCAGATATCTCTTAAGACCTTGGCTTAAGCATCAACAGCCATTTTTGTACTGCAATGGAGGTGACAACGTCACTAGCAATGTCATCTAAGGCAATAGAGAGATTCTTAATTGCCTGTTCACACTAGCTAATAAATGGGGTTTGAATCTTACTGAAAGTAAAATATGCAGTAGAACTGAAATTAGAAAAGGGTGTACTAGTGAGTCACTGTGACTGTGGTTGGAATAGAGCTTAGGGTGGGGCACTCAACATCTTTTAAGAAGGTCAGAAGTTGCAATCATCTGTGAAATTCTGATGAATAAATTAGCTGTTCATGCCTGAGTAAGGCTAACTATCACAATCAGTGATACATAAAAATCACTTTTCGTAATAACAACAGTAACTTAAAATAAGCAATCAAAACACAAGGGAGTTGACAGGCTTGGAACAACAGTGAATCTAAAATGATCAGAATTTCTAAGAACGAGGTTCCTATGACAAGTATAAAATAAACATAAGAATTATGCTTAATAAAGGTCAGTATTTAAAGTTGAGACTTGCCTGGTCCAGCCTTGGGTGGAAGCAGTTTTTAAAAGGTGTAGGTAGCTTTTCCTCATGGTCACTTGACGTCAGAGGTTTGTGGGCTGAGATTAGCCTTTTTAAAGTAGAAAACATACACCCAAGACTCAGTTCTCTTGAGCTTGGCTGCAAAGATATTCATAAAAAGAAACTAGGTAGGACCTATCTAGAGAAGTTAGTCCTGGATTCACATTTCCCACTGAAAGGTTAATCACCTGAATGATCTGAGCAGATGTCTCAATATGGTGACATGACATGCTGAGAGGATACTTATCTCGTACAAAGTTAGCATGCTGAGTGACAGTTGCTGCATTTAATAATAGATGAGTAAAATTTCCACTGTATAGTTTACATAAATGGTTAAGAATTTTCTCTCATTAGCTCAGTACCCTTTATTAAAGGAACAGTAGCAGGGCCTGCTGGCAGGCAAGGAGGTATTTCCTGTGCTTTGCACTCTAATTGTTGATTGTAACATTCACTGACTGCTTTTGTGTATGTACTCCTCCACCCGTTATGTTTTTGTAGTGTTAGACACAAGCACAAATCATAATTTGGGTAACCTAGAGATGGCAGTTTGTATAGTTTTCAAAAAATCCCTTTCCTTGTTTAATTACGATTTTTTTAATCCAATTCTCATTTGATGGACAATTGGTTGCTCTTATAACTTGTCTATTATAAGTAAAGTGGCAATAAACAGAAGATGCATATTTTTTTTGAATTGGCATTTACATTCCTCCAAATAAATACTCAGAGATAAAAATTTTTAGGTCACTACATAGTTCTACTTTAAAAATGTATTTTTAACTAGATTTGGCATTCAGTATTATACTATTTTAGTTACAGATATACAGCATAGTGGTTCAATATTTATATAATTTATGAAGTAATCCTCTAATGAGTCTAGCACCCACCTAGCACAATACATAATCAAGCTATACTTTACATTTTGATGACAATATTGTAACTGGCAATTTGCCCTTAATCTTTACCTTTTTCACTCAGCCCATCAATTCTCCTTCCATCTAGCAGCCATCAATTTGTTCTCTGTATCTGTGAGTCTTTCATTTTGTTTGTTCAGAATTTGAAGGCAGTTTTACTTTAAAATTTTGGAAAACAGGCTGCAACAAAATTGCTACCCTATCAACAGTGCACAAGGGCCTCCTTTTCTCCATATATCTCCAACACCTGTTTGTTGTTGATTTATTGATGTTGGCCATTCTGACAGTTGTGAGGTGATATCCCAAAGTAATTTTAATTTGCATATCTGTTTTAATTAGTGATGTCGAGCACCTTTTAATATGTCTATTGGCTATCTGTACATCCTCTTCAAAGAAACGCCCAATCAGTTCCTCTGCTCCTTTTCTAATCAAATTGAGGTTTTTTTTTAGAGTAAGTGGTATGACTTTTAAATATATTTTGAATATTACCCCCTGATTATATAATTTATGAATATATAATTGATTATATAATTTACGAATATTTTCTCCAACTCAATAGGCTGTCTTTTTGTCTTACTGATTTTTTTCTTTGCTGTGCAAAACTTTTTATTTAATGTAGCACCACATGTTTATTTTTTCTTTTATTTCCTAGTTCATGAATATATATCAGGAAAACATATTAAGAATGATATCAAAGAGTTTACTACCTATGTTTTCTTCTAGGAGTTTTATAAATTTGGGTCTTACATTTGTCCTGAATCTATTTTGAATTTAACTTTGTACATAGTGTCAGAAAATGATCTGGTTTCAGTGTTTTGCATGTACCTGTCCAATTCTTCCAACACCACATAATGAAGAAACTAATGACCACACAGGTGCTGGTTTATTTCTATTTTGTTCCAATAATACATGGGTGGGTCCCAGTTCTAGCTATGATCCAGGTTAGCCACTAGTGATAGGACTCTAGATTTAGAATGTTACTTTTAATACTATGGATAGGAACTGAAACTAAAGTAGTTATAAATTAGAGAAAGAAAGTGTAGTTCTTGGTGGAGAGTACGTAGACTCTTACTTGTCTACTCCCATGATCACATTAAACTTAAAACCAAATAATAAACTGATGAGTCCACTGAGGGCTCGACCGACTGTGTTACCCCCGGAGCACAGGAGACATGGAGCCAGGAACAACGTCCATCAAGTCTGTTTATTTAGCAAACTCCACCGTATATAAAGGCTAAAACCACATTCTATTATTTAGAGTAGCCCCTCCTTATGTTCCAAGAACTTCACAGTTTTGCAACCCAAGCAGAACAGAGAGTGCAAGCAGGCCAAGAGTGATTAACCGCAGTAGCTGTTCCAGGAAGTGCGTACATCTCCCCTTGGGATCCTGAGGATCGTAATCTACTCAGACACTGCTTCAGTTAGAGCAGACAAATACACTCGGACCCCTACATCTCCCCCTTCTTTTTGAATTGCTGCTAAGAAGACCTGGGCCATCATTACTTGTTGTTTTTTCAACCTTTTTACCTTGTGACACAAATTATATATTAACCAAGCAAAAATGATACACAGTCCTAGTATTTCATACATTATCATGCATCCAGGGTTCATAAAGTCCTTGACAGATTGCATAAATTGTCCTAACATCCCAGCATCAAGGAAGGTTTTAGCCGAAGTATGATTTAGATTAGCTATTAATATGGTTTGTTCTAAAACATCCATGGTCCAGTTAAATTCTGTTGCAATTCCTTTAGAGTGAGGTAAGGTTTTGAACAGGAACAGGCGTGACACAGATCTGTCTAAAGCTAACATCACAAAGCAGTCTTAATTGAGGTTCTAACACAGTAATATCACGTTCACACTTCAACAAAAATAGGGACCCCGGGGTACGCCTGTCCCGAAGGTCTGTCCCTTTTTGCCTTGTCACACAGGCCCGGCGCCTGCGTCGCTCTCTTCATCTGACGTTCCCTAGAGTGAGGTCCTGAAGGTGCCTGCGGGTAGGCTCAGTTTCCTCCTCCCTGTCGCTCATCCTCTCATACTCTCCCAACAAGGCTGGCCGGACCAACCGTGCTCAGATGGATAGATGAGGTGCACTTGGAGGGAACACACAAGCGAAACCTTTACACTGAATTAGTAATGGTGCGGGGTCCATCCAGCGTCCAATAACCGGGTCCTTCCACGGGACCAGAGGCACAGGAAAGGGGGGAGATGCTGCCCCAGTGTTTAGATACTGGCAAAAAACCATGGTCATCAAAAGTCAAAAAATTAATGTAAACAGGGCTCTGGTTAGCTTTATCTTAGGGCGCTCATTTCCCCCTTCTTTTTGAATTTGAGCCTTAAGTGTCTGGTGTGCCCGTTCGATGATTCCCTGACCCTGAGGGTTATATGGAATGCCAGTGACATGTTTCAAATTCCATGTGGCACAAAAAGGCTGGAAACATTTAGCTGTGAAACAAGGGCCGTTATCAGTTTTGTGGTATGAGGCACCCCCATACATAAAAATGCAGCCTCTACAGTCTCACAAACTGCCTTAGCAGTTTCCTGAGTACAGGCCTGTGCAAAGAGGCACCCAGAAAAGGTGTCTATCCAAGTAACTGCCTACTTGTGTCTGCCGAAGGCAGAGATTATGGTTACACCAGATTGCCAGATTACACTGGGCCTCAGACCTCGAGGGTTGACCCCCACCAGTTGCAGGGGCCCTAATGGCATTAGGGGTGGCCCACAGCAGATACAGCCCTGGATTAAATGTTGACAGGCTTCTTTACTTAGGTCTGGATACAGCCTCCTCAGGGCCGCCAATGACATATAAAATTTCCCATGTAGTTCCTTGGCTTGTTGTAGAGGAGTGACCGCTAAGGCCAAGGCTTTGTCTATAGCTTAATTTCCTTGACTCAACAGACCCAGGAGGCCAGAATGAGATCTGATATGGGTAACATATGAAGGACTACATCGCACATGTATTACCCATTTGTAGCATTTCCATGATATCTCTTAGCGTCCAGGTTTACCCTGTAGCGAAGTAAAAGGTAAAGCACGGCAGAGTCTGAACTGCACATGCACTGTCAGGAAATATATTTAGAGGGTCAGGGTTATCCTGTAAACACATTTATATGGCCCTTAATTCTGCTTGCTGAACTGAACTGTGTACACTGTGTCATTTTTATAGGTTACATGTCCACAAGAGAACTTATTTGCATCTGTAAATGCCACGAGGGCATTTGGCAAGGCAGAGCCCTTTGGAAAACAGTTTTCTTGAAAGGTCAGAGTCAACCTCCTAAACTCATTTATCAATTGGTCACTGGGATAATGATTGTCCCAGGAAAGCCTTCAAGATTGAGGGGCGGGTCTTCTCCCTTGGCTAAGAGGTTAGGTAAATGTTCTAAACTGATAGGTATGATTATGGTGTCTCGTTCTTTACCAAAAATAAGTCACAGTGGCTTTCTGGCATTTCCCAAGTAGAGAAGCCAGGAGCATTTCAATGGAGAGCAATATTGGGCAGTTTTGATCTATAAATGTGTAGCCATAACAGTGGGCCCTCTTGCCATAGCACAGCAGCTTCCCAAATAACATACCCAACAGGGGTTCCTTTGGATTCTATTGCTGCAGACTGCCTGCTGGTAATAAGGCTTTGGACACTTCTTCTAATGCCCGTTTGGCTTCTGGAGTGAGCACCCGGATACTGGTGGGGTCCGGATTCTCTTTAAGACACCTGAATAAAGGTTCTAACTGCTGTAGGAACATTAAGGGAACCCCTGACCCAGTTGATGTTCCCACAAAGTTCTTGTAACTCAGTTAAGACTAAGGCGCCCAGCAGGAATTTCAAGTTTGGGCCTCACTGGAGTTACATTATCGGCCACTTTGAAACCCAAGTATGTATAGGGAGCAAATCTTTGCACCTTGTCTGGGGCTAACAACAGGCCAAAATTGCAGAGGCTCTTTCGGGCCCACTCAAAAGTTTGTTGTAACACCTTTTCCTCAACATGACTCAGTAAGATATCATCCATATAGTGAATAACAGTTAAACCCGATACATTTTCCAATGGTTGCAGGGCCTGCCACACATATGCTTGACACAGGGTAGAACTGTTTAACATACCCTGGGGTAGAACTTTCCATTGACACCTCTGAGCAGGCGCTTTGAAGTTAGATACTGAGAATGCAAACCGTTCTTTGTCAACAGGATGAAGTGGATTGCTGAAAAAGCAATCCTTCATATCCAGTACAATAACAGCCTAATTTCTAGGTAAGGCTGAAGGCAGTGGGAGTCTTGGTTGCAAACTTCCCATTTTTTGAGCTTGAGCATTGGTGCCTCTGAGGTCATGTAACAACCTCCACTTTCCTCAATGGCAAACACTGGTGAATTCCAGGGACTACTGCTAGGTTCTATGTCCCCCATTATCTAATTGTTTCGGAAAAGGAGTGGCAGTGGCCTCTAGGATTGGGGGTGCTCACTGGAGTTAAGTTGCACCCCGGCCGCTGCATTGCGGTTCGCTTGCTGTTCGTGTTCATCTTAATCCATGGCTTTCCATGTTAAGAAAGCTCCAGGGGTGAGCAACATTCTCATCAAGTGCATGTAGTCACCTACATGCACTTAAGATCTACACTCCAATCATCTAACAACTGTTGTAAGTACGGGCTGCTTAGACCTTCCTCCCTAGCTATTTTTCTGCACCTCTCTAGTACCTTCGTCTCAGTCGGATACCACCAGCCCGGCTGCTGAGGCGTGGGTGCTACATTTACTGGGAATAGTTCCGCACTTCTTCTAACAGAAGGGGGGAGGGGGGAGGGCAGATGGCCTTAACCACCCTTGCGACGTTTGCCTGCTTTATAGTTGGCTGACCCGAACTCAGGGTCTGGAGGCCAGAAGTAGTTCCGCATAGCACAGGCCTCAGCATAGGCGCTGGGTGGCTTCCCCTTCTCTTTTGACCCTTCTGTGTATGCTTCAAAAGGCGTTTCACACCGTGGTGAAGGCTTTTGTTCCTCCCTTATTTCCTCTTTTTCCCTTACTGCTGCCTGACAAATGACCTGCTGAGGAACCTCAATGGCCTCCTCGGTGCCCGAGAGGCAAGCATGGATAGCTGTAACTGTGGGATAAAAGGTAGGGGCGCACAAAGTCCCCTTGGACTTGTCTTCTCTTAGCAATTGCTTTTATTCTTGCCCACATATCTGTGTTCATCCACGGGGCCGACCACACAACTTCCATCTAAAACCAGCTCACATTCTTTCTGAGAGTATTTAACCTGTCTACTTTTCAAAAGTGAAACTAGAATGCCAGCTTGAGGTTCTCGTGATCCGGACGGTGGGTTCCCCATCTTGAGAACTGGGGGTCCAGCCACTAGTACCTGTGGCCACGAGGAGGCGGGTGGACTCACCACACGTCTTGAAGGGCCCCGGGTTTTGCCACCGCTTGATGAGTTGTTGGGGACTCGACCCACTGTGTTACTCCCGAACACAGGAGACGTGGAGCCAGGAACAATGTCCACAAGTCCGTTTATTTAGCAGGCACAACAGTATATATAGGCTAAAACTCCATCCTGCTATTTACAGTAGCCCCTCCTTATGTTCCAAGCACTTCACAGTTTTGCAATCCAAGCAGAACAGAGGCGCCAAGCAGGCCAAGAGTGACTAACCTCAATAGCTGTTCCAGGGAGTGCCTACATCTATCTCCCCGCAGGGGATCCTCTGAGAACCGTGCTCTACTCAGACACTGTGTCAGCTAGAGCAGATAAATGCCTTTCAATAAACAACCATTATGGAGAACCACCTGAAGACTAGTTAAACAGAATTCCTATAACTAGGCATATAAAGATAAAAGCCATGTTGAAACTGGCGAAGGGCCAGAACCACTGTACCAGGCTGTAAAGATTAAGAATCAGGAGAAGAGGCCTCCAATCTGTAGAAAGAGGCTTCCAATAGGTAGATGCTGAGCTTTTTCTCTCTCATGGGTACATCAAAAGCACAACTAAACTATAGAACAACCACCACTGGGAATCACCTGAGGTCTGGCTGAACAGAAGTCTAACTACTGGGAATATCGTAAGAGGCCAACTTGAGACTCATTGGAGGGCAGAGATGTGAAGTGGGATCATCCCACACACTTGAGAATCAGAAGGAATATCTCCACTGTAGAGGTTCCCCTGGAGAAGTGGCAAGTCCTGGCCCCACGCTGAGATCCCTGTTCAGGGTTCCAGTGCTAGACAGGGATGTCCCCACAAACTCTGGCTGTGAAAATCAGCAGATATTGTGGCTGAGTGAGACAGAATGCAGCTGGAGGTGCAGACATTCTTCTTAAAGAAACCACTCTTGGATTTACTTGCTGACTAACTCACTCACTTGAGCTCTAGCACTGTGGCAGCAGCCCAAGAAGCACTAGAAATATTACCACTGTTATGAAGTATCAGGACACAGAAAAAGGGTCGTTGGGATAGCGTTTTCCCAGACAGAGGAATGCACAGAGGACCCTGTTCCCTTGTTGCGTCCTCCGCCTCTACACATGAAAACAAAGGTGGCTGCCCTAGCTCATCCCTGAACACAAATCACCTCACCCAGATGATACTCTGAGTTCCCACCTCCCCAAACTTGTGGGACCACTCAAGCCTCTTCCAGTGGCTTTTCCATAAAAAAAAAAAAAATGGTCTGTCTTGGCTCATACTGTGTACTTTCCTAAAAGCTCTCAAAGGTTCACAATGCCCAAACAAGTAGCATTTGACTCATACTACTTACTGAGCAGCCCAAAACCCAGTACTAGCAGCTGTCCTAAGTTCCCAGCTTAGCTTCTCAAGGCACCTCAGAGCCTAGCAAAGTGGCAGCCAGGTAGCACTGGCCCACGTGGCGTGGGCAGGGTTGACGCTGCAGCTGAATTTGGCCTCTGTTGTGATTTTTCTGAGGAAGCTCTGGGACAAGCATGACCATCTGGAGTATTGGAAGAGCTGTGTCCAAAAAGAACACAACCAAAGGACAATCTAGGCAGGCACCAGGGTCCTACTAAAGTGAATCCTACTGTGTATGGTCAGCCTTCCAAAAGCCAGTTTTTGCAAACAATCAGCCCTTTAGCCAATCACTCCCATTTATGTACACAGAGGCCCCAGTCTCAACTACAACAGGAGGGCACACACAACACACATGATGGGTGTTACTAGAGTACCCAGTTCTTATGACAAGAAAGACACTGCAATTATCCCCCACAAGACTCCTACTAAATAGGCTAATCTACTAAAACTGGGAAACGTAAGTGCCCTACCTGAAATATAGAAACAAATACACGGAGGCAGCAAAAACTGAGAGCCTAAGAAACATGTCACAATACAAGGAATGGGACAAACTCCAGGAAAAAAAAAATCAATAAATGACATGGAGACAAGCAACTTACCACGTACAGAGTTCAAAACATTTCATCTAAGGATGCACAATGAACTAAGGGAAAGTATAGATAATCACAGTGAGAACCTTAATGAGAAATAAAAAACAAATAAAATGGAAGTAGAAATTATTAAAAGGAACCAATCAAAATAAAGAAAACATTATCTGAGATAAGGAGCATATTACAGGGAAATCAATAATGAGAACAGGAAAGCTGAACACACCTAATCAGAATGGCAAGGAAAAAAGCCAAGAATATGATAAGAATTTAAGAAGTCTACAGGTCAAAATTAAATGTAATATCGTCTGTGGAATAGAGGTACCTGAGGAAAAGAAAACTGGGTTTAAAACCTCTTTGAAGAAATAACAAAAACTTCTCTAACCTGGTAAAGAAAAATACACATAGAACCCCAGGAAGCTCATAAAAAAAGATGAACCCAGAGAGGCCCATACCAGGACACTTAATAATTAAAATGCCAAAGATTAAATACAAAGAGAAATCTTGAAAGCAGCAAGAGAGAGCAGTTAGTTACCTACAAAGGGAGCACCCATAAAGCTGACAGCTGATTTCTCAGAGCAAACTTTACAGAACAGAAGGGCTTGGCCCAAAATATTTAAAGTTTGGAAAACCCAGGATCCACAACAAAGACTACTTTATCTAGAAAGCTAGAATTTAGAACTAGAAAAATAAAGAGCTTTCCAGAGAAAAATAAGATAAATTCATGACCAAACCAATATTATAGGAAATTTTGGAGAGACTTTTTAAAACAAGCATGTATCAAAAACATAAATAAAGAATAGTAATAACTACATCTTGATTAACAAGTACTTCAAATGGAAAAAGATTTAAGTGCTCCAACCAAAAGATAGGTTGGCTAAACAGATAGGAAAAAGAAGCCCTCTAGAAGAAACTCACTTCAGATTAAAAGACACACAGAGACTAAAAGGAAGGGAATGGAGAAAGATATTGCCTTGATGGACCTAGAGGGTATTGAGCTGAAATGAAGTGGGTCAGATAGAGAAAGACAAATATTGCATAATTTCATGTCCATGTAAAATCTCAAGACAAAATACACAACAAAAACAACAACAGTAGAAATAAACTCATAGATACAGGGACTATTTTGAGGGCTATTAGTTGGCAAAAAAAAAAAAAAAGGCAAAGAGATTAAGAGCTACAAATGAATAGTTGCAGAATAGACATGAAGATGCAGAGTGTAGCATGGGGAAGATACTTAATAGTGCTGTAATAAATATGTAATAAATAAGTAGAGCTACTGCTGTGTAAGTTATGTGGATCTCTGATCACCATGCTATGCAACTGAAACTGTTATATATTATTGCATGCCAATCATAATTGAAAAAAAAACTCATTGAAATGTACAATGTAAATACAAGCAACTAACTGTCTCATTTTATTTCAATAAAGATGGGGGAGGGCGACACCAAGCCATCTACTGGGGCAAATCCCACTCCATGAAGTCAACCTGCACATAGCAGCTCATATGCTGTGTGGTCATGGCCAGTCCTCAAAACTAAGCAGCCTGAGTCAACCCCACCACTGATGTGTCAAGAACAGCCAATATTCAACAACAACAGGAGGGCACACACAACCAAATAAAAGACATTTCTGAAGCATGGGACTCAGGTGATCAAGGATACTGTGCCACAGGGTCCCACAGGACACCTACTACATCAGGCCACTCTACTAAGATCAGGAGACATAGCAGCCCCTACCTAACACATAGAAACAAAGAGAAGAAGGAGACCAAAATGGAGAGACAAAAGACAACTTCCAAGTGAAATAATAGAGCAAACCTCCAAAAGAAGAACTAAATAAAATAGAGACAAGCAATTTATCAGATGTAGAATTCCTTAGCACTGGTTATAGGATGCTCAATAATCTCAATAGAGTTTCAGCAAAGAAACAGAAAGCATAAACATAAAGTTATAATACACAGAAAAATAGAATGAAGTCTACAATAACTGAAAGACTCTATTAGATAGAATCAATAGTAGATTAGATATAACAGAGTATCAAATCAGCAATTTGGACGATAAGTCGTAGAAAACAATCAGAATAGCAACAAGAAAAAAAAACTATTTTAAAAAATGAAAATACTTTAAGGGGCTTCTGGGACAATATTAAGAATATCAACATTTGCATCATAGGGATACTAAAAGAGAGAGAGTGAGGACTTGAAAACATATTTGAAAAAAATAATTACTGAAAACTTCCCTCCTGGTGAAGGAAATAGATGACAAGTCCAGGAAATGCAGAAGCGTTCCAAAGAAACCCATAAAGGCCCACACCAAAACATATCCTAATTAAAATGCCAATATTAAAGACAAATATTCTTAAAATCAGCAAGAGAACTTAGTTACCTACAAGGGAGCTCCCAGAAGACCATTGGCTGATTTATACACAGAAACTCTGTAGGACAGAAGAAATTGGATGAAAAGAGCAAAACTGATGAAAAACAAAGACCTATAACCAAGACCACACTACCCACTAAAGCTCTCATTCAGAATCAAAGAACAAAAGAGCTTCCCCAAACAAGAAAAAGCCAAAGGAGTTCATCACTAACAAACAAAATGTTAAATGGATTTAAGAGGGAAAAAAATAATAATAAAATAAATAATTTCATAGGAATCCTATCTAATTATCAAGAATTACTTTAAGGATAAATGGATTAAAATGTCTCAATCAAAAGCATTGGGGTGACTGAATAAGAAAACAAGACTCAGGGGCATCTGAAACGTGGTGGAGTGAGAGATGTCCCCAAATCTCTCTTCTGAGAAGAATGAGCTGAACATTTAAAGTCAACAAAAAACACCCAACCTGCACACAGCACTTCTGCGCATGGGATCTGTGCATAAGAGCTATCACAGGTCAGAACCCAAGGAATAGCCCTGTAGTCTGGGAAAAACAAAGAAGGTGCCTCTCATAGCTGGAGCTCCCTGCAGGAAAAGAGGGAGGGGTGAAGGTGTGGTACATTTCCCAAACAGCCCTTCCTGAGAGCTCTCCATGCATAAGAGGATTGAAATCATACCAACCATATTCTCTGGTCATAATGCTTTGAAGCTAGAGATCAACTGTAAAAAGAGAATGGGACAAACCACAAATTCATGTAAATCAAAACAACATGCTACTAAGAAATGCTGGGTCTGAGAAGAAATAAAAAGAGAGATCGAGATACATAGAATGAATAACTACAGTACAACATATCAAAACTCTTTGGACACAGCGAAAGTGGTTATAAGAGGAAAATTCATAGCATTACAAGCCTATCTCCAAAAATAAGAATGAGCCCATACAAACGACCTAACACTTCATCTTTAAAAAGTAGAAAAGAAAAAATAAAACCTCAAATTAGCAGAAGAAATTATAAAAATTGGAACAGAATGAAATGAAATTAAAAACAAAATAAAAAAAACAATAGAAATAATAAATGCAAAAAAAAAGGTGGTTCTTAGAGAAGGTTAATAAAATTGACAAACCCCTGTCTACAGTCACTAAAGAAGAAATAAGACATAAACAAAACAAGGGATGAAAGAGGAGAAATTATAACAGACACCACAACATACAAAGGATCATTCAAGAATACTATGAAAATGTATATAACACCATTTTTAATAAACTAGAAAAAATGGACTGGTTCCTAGACTGAATCAAGGATAACTGAAAAATCTAAATAGACTGATCAGAATGGAAATTGAAACAATAATCAAAAACTTACCAAAAAGTAAAAGTCTAGGGCCAGATGGCTTCACCAGTGATTTCTACCAAACATTCAAAGAAGATTTAATATCTACTCTCCTCAAACTCTTCCAAAAAATTAAAGAGAAGAAAATACTTTTTAACTGATTTTGAGGCCAATATTACCTTGATAACAAAATATGATAAATATAACAAAAAAGCAAACCTCAGAACAATATCTCTCATAAACACAGAAGCAAAAATAATAAATAAGATACTAGCAAACTGAATACAGAAACATAGTAAAAAGATTTTACACCAAACTCAAGCCGGGCTTGCTTCATCCCAAAGGCACAGGGATGGTTCAACATATACCAAACTGTTTAATGTGATACACTGCATAAATTAAAAAATAAAGAATTATACAATTATATAGATACAAAACAGCCTTTGACAAGTTTCAGCATCCATTTATGATCAAAACACTTAACAAAATTGATACAGAAGGAAAGCACCTTAACATAAAAAAAGGCCATATCCGAAAACCTTCAGCCAACATTATACGTAATGGTGAAAAACTATAAATCTTTTCCTCTAAGATTAGGAACAAGGCAAGGCTGTCCACTATGACCACTGTTACTCAATAAAACATTGGAGGTCCTCGCAAGTGCAATCAGATAAGATAAAAAATATGAAAGGCATTTGAATAAGAAACAAAGAAGTTAAGTAAAAATGTCACTATTTTGTAGATGACATGATTCTCTATGTAGAAAAACCCTAAAGACTCCACAAGAACACTACTGGAAACAATAAGCAAATACAGAAACTGTCTGGATTTCTGTACAAATGAACATTCAAAAACTCTACAGCATTCCTATACTCTAATAAGAAGCATCAGAAAAGAAAATGGAAAAAAGTAATTCCTTTTGAAATATGCAACAAAAGACTCAATAACAACAACAACAAAACCACAAATGATCCAATCAAAAATGGGCAGAGGACCTGAACAGACATTTCTCCTTAGAAGGGACATACTAATGACTCACAAATAAATGAAAAGATGCTCAACATTGCTACCTATTAGGGAAATGAAAATCAAAAGCACAACGAGATACCATCTCACACCATTAAAAAATGGCTGTTATCAACAAGACAACTAATAAATGTTAAAGAGGATATGGAGAAATAGGAAATCTCATCCCCTGCTGGTAGGACTGCAAATTGGTAGAGCAACAATGGAAAACAGTATGAAGTTTCCTCAAAAAACTAAAAATTGATCTAGCATATGATCCAGCAATTCTCTATTGAGTATTTACCACAAAGACTTGAAAACTCATATTCTAAAAAGATATTGGCACATTGATGTTCCTAGCAGCATTAATCACAGTGGCCAGGACATGGAAGCAACCCAAGAGTCCTATGATAGATGATTGGCTAAAAAGGCTTTTATACAATGGTACATATACACAATGGAATATAACTCTCAGCCATAAGAAGAGATGAAATACTGCCATTTGTGACAACATGGATGGACCACGAGGATAATCATGCCTAAGCAAAAATAAGCACGAAAAGTAAAACTGAAAAACATGATATCACTCTATATAATGAGACATAAATCTAAAAGCAACAAATAAACAGGACAAACAAAAAGTGATAGACATGAACAATGGACTAGCTGTTACCAGAAGGTAGGGAGAGAGGGGAGAGGGAGGAAGTAGATGGGGTAACAAAGGCCAAATATGTGGTGACACAACTATGGGAGATGAACATACATTATAAATAAATTAATAATTAATTAATTAATTAATTAAATTATTTTTAATATAGTGACATTGGTTAATGCAAATAACCAATACTAATTAAGTTTTAGTATAAACTGCCTTACTGTACAGCTGAAACTTACTGAATTGCATTAACCAATGTCACCATAATAAAAATAATTAATTAAAAAAAAAAAACAAGACTCATAC